>APFE030666753.1:20535-40713 GCA_000404065.3 Pinus taeda | reverse complement strand
CTAAAAATTTCTGTTTGTTTAAAAAAAAAAAAAAACACAGTCTCCTATGTTTCTTTGTTTTTCTTAAAATTATTTGTCTCCACCTCCATATTTGGTTCTTCAAAAAAGTATAGACATTATGACATGAGGTTTTATGAGAAAGGAGCCCACTAACTCCACTAGGCTCCATGCACATCCTCAAGTGGTGGACATATTCGCAAGGGCAAACTAGATGAATTTCTTTGAGAAATTTTGAGGGTTTGATGATGAAATTGCCCAAGAATTTTCTCTCTCTCTGGTCCCTCACACAAGAACTCATGCTACTATAACCACTAGAGGCCTCTCCATTGAAATAACCCCTGAATTCATCAGTAGGGTCACTACCCTTCCTCTTGGGCTGCCTTGGAGTAAATATGAGAAACCAATTGGCCAGGTTGCCAACAAGAAATTCTTCCAAAATAATGAAACCCCTGTTGAAGATAAAAATGGAATTAGAAGGGCTAGTATACCATATCCCTGGGATGAGGTTTACTACCAGGTAATAAAATACATTTCTTGTGAGGGGAGGCACAACATTGTTTATGGATACCATTTCATAATCCTCCATGACTTGAGATATGGAATGGATACCCCAGCACCTCAAAAGCTCAGTATCCCTTACTTTCTCCTTAAGTCCCTTATTGACTCCAGCACCAAGGTACAAGCAGGAAATTCAAGGCAGTTAGCTCACCATGGCTTAATCAAAATCCTAGTAGAGGAAGCCCTCTATACCTTTACACTCCCTATAGCATGGGGAGTTTTTCAAAATATGACAGCTGAGGATGACATAAAGGCATTAACCTATGATGTCAGTCCTACTAGTAGTGAGGAGGAAGAATAGCAAGGAGGAGAAGATGAATCCAGTGGTGACATAGCAGAGAAAGAAAGGAAGGAGGAAGGAAATGAAACAGAGGAGGGAAAAGTTGAAGAGACAAAAAAAAAGACAGAAGAGGGAGAAAAGGAGACAGAGAGGGCAGAGCAAAGAGAATAGTCCCCTGAAACTTGGGAAATAGAAGCAGCAATTGTCCTCACTACCCTCAATACACCAGTCAAGCCAAAGAAGAGGAGGAAAATAAAAACCTCCATGTATTTCAAGGCAAGGAAGAGCACAAGAATTAAAACAGGCAAACCTCAGCCCTCCTCAAAGACTCTCGTTACCATTGAAGATTCACCATCTACCAAGGTGAAAGAATATCCTTCCAAGACACCCATAACCTATGAAAGGGGGACTCCAAGATCTTCTACATGGAAGGGAAAATCAATTCTACAAGACCACAAACCAGACCTACAAGAGGATGAAACAGTCCTATAGGAGACATTGTCCAAACTATAGGAGACCCGAAAGCTTGAGGAAAGGATAGGAGGACAGCTAGAGGTGAAAGAATAAGCACAAGAGCTATAAGAACCTGACCCCCAACCTAATCTTGCCTCCTACAACCTGCTTGAGGGAGGCAAGATAATCCCACAAAAATTTGCAATTCCATTGTTTTTCGAATTGGAGAAACAAAGAGTGAGAACACATAGGTGGATGTAGATAGCAAGTCCAAAGGAGTTGAGGATATTGGCCACATGGAAAACAAACTCAGGGAAATGGGCAGGGAATTGAGTGCTCTCAGAGATAGAGAAGCCATCACAAGAACCCACCTTGAGAATGAGAATGAAATACTAAGGAGGCAGTTGCAGGAGAAAGAGACTCATTTGGCATACATGGCCAGCTTATCCATGGAAGCATTACAATGTAGAACACCAACCAAATCTTATGGCCTCTATCTAAAGGATCAATGGCTTCAATTCCAAATAAAAACTTTGGCACAAAGAGACACAATGCCTTCCCAAGACTACAGGAAGTTCATGGATCTGTGTGACCAAAGAACCTCAGAGGATAAAGCAAAGATGGCAGAGTTCTACCTGCAGAACATGGCCCTCACAGACATGAATGTGTGGGACCCCAATGCCAAGCTAGGGGACCTACAATTCATGGCCTCATGGATAAACCATGAAGAATTGAAGGCAAAAAAAATGAAAATATTGATGATAAAAGAGCACAATGAACCATTAACGGTAAGAGCTGAGCCATCAAATCTTATGGCACTCATCAGCACACACAACCTGCTTGCCAATGACCCTCAAATTGCCCCTAGATATCTAGCCAATCAGGCATAAGCCATTGCACACTTTGAAGATATGCCTAGGCTACTTGGGGATGACTGTGTGCAAGCATGCATGAGAATATGGAACACCCTACCCCATCGCTTGCAGATCATAGAATACCATTCTCCCATGAGGCTGAGGGAGGCATTGAAAAGAGTGCCAATGTACAAGCGCTCCATGCAAAGGTTGAAGGTCAACTAGATTGGCCTCAAACTGACTCCTCTACTCCTATTAGGAATGTTGGAAGGCAGAAGAGAAGAAGAAGATGAGGAGTAGTGGAAGGACATATATAGAAAGGTGGGATTTTATTGTGAACATGAGCAGACCACATTACAAGCTTGGGATGCTAGGGAGGCCGCCAGGGCCATAAAAGATGAGGATATGGACTAGGTTGCTCAAAGGATGAGCAACACCTTCAGTAGGGGGTGATGATGAGCCTCATAAATGGGTAATTATATGGGCTCATTTTACCGCCTAACCTAGTCAAATCAACCATTCTCTTAGCTTATTGTATGATTTTCTGATTATATTTATGCTTAAAGGGTGAGTTGAGTTAGTTATTATGCCATGTGGTCTAACATGTATTTAATGCATATTATTGATGGATTTCGAGGTCAAAGTCAAGGATTTAATGGCCAAACTACAGCAATAACTTGAAGTAGATAGAGGAGAGGACTTATAGGAGGGAACCCCCTTCATTTATTGCTCCTCACTTTGAATTCCCCTTCATTCAACTTGAAGTACAAGCAGTCGAATCATGCAGTAGAAGACAGCCAAGCAAGTGGAAGATGATGGAGAGTTATCTCAAGTTTTGGGAGCCAAGCCTCCCTGATTTTAAGGAAGATGTTGGTAGCTTCATATGTATAAGTAGAGAGGCCCAGGGCCTCACTAGGGCCAGATTTTTCGCAACTCTGCTCAAATTTCGATCTTATTATTTTGTGACAGTTTCATGTAATGTTGTTATTATTTTTTTATAATGAAGATGGAATCCTTTTTGAGCTAGCACTAAGTTATCTCAGAGGACTAATCTCTTGGGTTAGGGCCCAACCCACATAGCCAAACTTCTCTTTACTTGTATTTGTATGCTTTACTTCAGTTTGTAGATTAATTTGCTGTTAGATGTATTTCATTCATGGTTAAGAATATTTTGCTTTTGATGATTTAGTAGTTTGCTTGCATTTTTGATTTCTGTAGCAAGTTAAGTAGCAATTAGAAAGTATTCAAAAATCTAGTAATAGTGCTTCTGCCTCTCTTCCTCCCTCTGGGACCATGATTTGAGGCAAAGACTCTCTTGCTGCCCCAAAAACACAGATTTTCCTCATTCATAGGACTTCTAGTGTTTGCAACTCTTTAGTAGGTTAATAGTCCAGTTTTGATTTTCTTTATATCTCCTTTATCATGTTCATTTCCTAATTTTCAATATTCCTCTTTCATGCTTTCCATTCTTGTAACATTTCTCAGCGTTTCCCTTCATATATCATAGTTTAGACCATTTTTATGCAAAACTCTATTTTTCCTAGGATGCACTCATTTCATTTGTTGTTTGATTTTCTTGGTTGACTATCAGTTTCTATGCAGCAGATCTATTTCAGTAGTAGGTTAGCTTACCAGTAACCACACCCTCCATTTGATCCATGCCTTATAGGTGTCCCAAACCTCACCTCAATTCTACCCTAGTTTCCTTTATTTTCCATAGAACTTCTTCCTCTCTCCTTGAGGAAACCCAATCATCTTTCTCTCTCCTGGTGGTTCATGGTGGACCTTAGGCACCCTAACACCTCATTCCAACTTTCATCCACCTTTTCCACCCACTCTCACACCCTCAAAATAGTGGGAATTTCTCTCGGCCTCCTCCTATAGGCCTCCTGTAGTTTCCATGTTTTCCTCTTGTAGTTTCCCTGTGTCCTCCTATAGTTTTTCCTATAGGCTTTCTTTTGAAGGCTGAGTGTGGGAAAAGCCTCCAGAAGGCCACCTAAGACCTCTTAGGACCCATCCCAACCATATGACATGTTCCCAAGCTCCAAAACCACCCTCTAATGTCACCTTTTTGCTACCACACTCACACACAATAAATTATATGCATGACTAAGTTCACATAAAAACACATAAAATTCCAAAAATATGTTTTTTTGCTTATTTACTTCCATAAATAGCATGGTTAGATGTTGTTTACTTTCTTAAGTAGGTAATGGCATTTCTTTCATGGTTTTCATAGTGTTTTTGGCAAAAGTAGAATTAGTTTGTCAATTAGGGTTTACTAGGTTTTGCTTTACATTCCAGAATTTTTCCTTTCTACAATTAGAATAGCTTCTGTAGAGTAATCTTCCTTTTCTTTCATCACACATAGAGCTTCTTCTAAAATCTATAGAAGTTGGCTTAAGCTCCTAGTGATCTCGTGCTGGCTGACCAAGTGACAACCTGTAGTGAGAACTAGTAATTGTGCATACAACACCAACGCTTCCAAGTTTGTTATGAACTACTGAGTTAATAAAAGTAAATTTGGCAGCCCATGAGTTGAAGCATTCTTGTTGCAATACTAGCGCTCACTGGGTTGATTATATCTCAGTCATCCAAAAAAACAAACAATGCACGCTCTCATGTTGCTTGAAGTTCGAGTGCACAAATAACACTGCTAAGTGTGAAGCACTCGTGTTGAGCTTACAAAGGACCATCTATTATGCTCTTCACCTACGAGAATATACCAGAATACCAAATATGCGAAGAAATATACCTAAAACATATAAAAATAAGAAATAACATCACGTATTTTATTATTTAGAAAGGAAAGCAATGTTCACTTGCCTCTTCGAGGGGGCAACCTCCAATAGAGCTGGGCTAAATTACAAAATAAGACACGACGCTCCTCAAGGGGAGTCTCTATCCTTTATATAGGATTCATACATGCAATACCATGGGTCAGTACCATGGTTCTTATTAATACCATGGCCCATTTGCAACTAACTGTGGTCCCTTCTTTAAATGCGGGTCAACCACTTACAATTATTAATATGGGCTTTATTGACTCTTTATCTAACTATAACTCTGACTCGACCCTATTACATAAATAAGGGGGTTAGGATTGAACCCTAACATGCCCTCCCCCATAAAAATGGCCTTGTCCTCAAGGATGAAGCTGCGGAAACTGCTGAAGAATAGTGGCTGGTTCCCAGGTCGCATCTTCTGGAGAGGTGTCTTTCCACTTGATGAGGACTTCCTTGATCGTGTGGTTGTGCAAGTGCCATTCTCGCATGTCAAGAACCTATTCAGGTTGGAGCCGGATTGAACCTTCTTCATCCAATTTCGGTAGACTGGTTTGAATTCTGCAATGGTTCCCAACCACTTTCTTGAGGCATGAGACATGGAAGACGGGATGGATTTTTGCAGTGGGTGGCAAGGCTAGCTTGTAGGCTACTTCTCCGATGTGTTGAAGTATTTGATATGGTCCGTAGAATTTTGGAGATAATTTTTGAAAACCCTTGTCTTTGAGTGATGTTTTCTTATATGGTTGCAGCCTTAAGAATACCTAATCCCCTTCTTGAAATTTGTGCTCTGAATGACATTGGTCTTCCTATTACTTCATGCAATTTTGAGCTTGATGGAGATTCTCTTTGAGGTGGGCCAGCATGGTTGCATGGTTTTGTAGGATTTTATTCACTACTTGTATCTTTAAGCATCCCTATATATAAGAAGTAGGTGAAGGAGGGAGTTGACCATAAACTACTTCATATGGAGTCATTTTGGTGGTGGCATGATAGTTAGTATTATACCACCATTTGGCTAGAGGTAACCATTGTACCCATAGATGTTTCTTTTATGAAGTGAAACACTTGAGGTAGGTCTCCAGACATTTGTTTACTGCTTCAGTTTGACCATCAATTTAGGGATGATAGAAAGTACTGGGTTGTAGTTGGGTACCTTGTAGCCTAAATAATTCATGCCAAAAGTTACTAGTGAAGATCGGGTCATGATCAGACACAATGGAAGTGGGCATGCCATGCAATTTGAAGATCTGGTCCATGAAATATTGAGCCACCAAAGCTGGTGTAAAAGGGTGGGGTAGGGTGCAAAAATGAGCATACTTAGAAAGTCTATCCACAACCACCATGATGACTAACTTGTTGCCTGACTTCGGAAGAGTCGTAATGAAATCCATAGAAACCTCCATCCAGATTGAGGCAGGGATGGGCAATGATTGTAATGTTCCTGGGGATTTGACTGTTTCTTCTTTATGGCACTAATACACATCACACTCATCTACAAAAGTAAGAATGTCCTTTTTCATGCCTGTCCAAAATAATGAACGTCGAGTGCGAGCAAAAGTATTTTGAAAGCCTAAATGGCCTGCAATGAGAGATGAGTGTAACTCTGCCAAAATGCAACTTTTAAGGTTGGATGTTGGTAATATCACTACTTTGTCCTTGTAGCGAAGAATCTCATCCTACCAAGAGTAGCCCACTGTGGAATTTGGATCCGCCTACAATTTATTAATGAGTTTGGAGAGAAAAGGATGTGAAAACCATTCCTTGTGAGCCTCTTCAATCCACTCTAGAATGGGAAGAGAGATTGCTAGCAGGGTGCTTTCCTCCTCAAATTGGCATGATAAAGCATCCGCTATGACATTTTCTCTCCCTTTCTTGTAAATTATCTCATAACCATATCCCAACATTTTGGCTAGCCATTTATTTTGTTGTGGCGAGGATAGACGTTGCTCCAAAAAATATTTAAGGCTTTTATGGTCTGTGCAGATTTTCAAACGTCGCCCCAATAAGTATTGTCACCAAGTATCCACTACACGTAAGATGGCCATCATCTCCTTCTCATAGGTAGATTTTCCCAGATTTGTCCCACTTTTTTGTTGGCTAGTGAAGGCCAAGGGTCAACCTTCTTGCATTAAGACAACCCCAATACCCGTACCTAAAGCATCACATTCAATCACAAAAGATTTGGTGAAGTTGGGTAGTGCCAATATGGGAGTGGAACACATGGCATGCTTGAGAGCTATAAATGCATGTTGCGCTTCATCATTCCAGAGGAATGAATTTTTCTTGAGAAGGTGAGTGAAGGGTCTAGCAATGCGACCATAATTGCGGACAAATTTGCGATAGTAGCCGGTGAGACCCAAAAATCCTCTCAATCTCTTCAAGGTCTTTGGTTGAGGCCAATCTTGCATTGCCTGGATCTTTTTGGGATCCACCTTGACACCTTCACGCCCCACAATGTGGCCCAAATACTCAACTTCTTCCTTGCCAAAAGAGAACTTGGACAATTTGACAAATAATTTATGCTTCCAGAGTAGTTGGAAGAGCATATCTACATGTTGAAGATGTTTTTCCCAAGTGAGGCTATAGATGAGGATGTCATCAAAGAAAACAAGGACAAATTTTCTGAGATATGGTTTGAACAGGTGATTCATGAGGCTCTGAAAGGTGGATGGGGCATTACAGAGACCAAATGGCATGACTAGGAATTCATGATGGCCTTCATGAGTTCAGAAAGTAGTCTATGGAATGTCTACTTCTTTCATGCGAATTTGGTGATAGCCTGAGCAAAGGTCAAGCTTAGTAAATAATTGAGCCCCATTTAGTTCATCTAGAAAATCATCAACAACCGTGATGGGAAATTTATCTTTGACTATCAGCTTGTTGAGGGCCCTGAAGTCTGGACACATACACCATTCCCCATCTTTCTTGAGCACCATGACCATAAGCGATGAATAAGGACTAATGTTAGGACGAATGGCACAGGCTTTTAGGAGTTCCTTGATGATATTTTCAATTTCATTCTTTTGGGCAAAAGGATATCTATATGGGCACACATTTGGTGGTTGTGCCCATGGGACCAAAGTAATGCTATGATCATGTTCCCTGTCGAGGGTGGAAGCTCATCAGGCTTGTCAAAGACCTACAAATGGTTGTTTAAAACCTGTTGCATCTCAGGATGACTATGAACAGAAGTGGGTTCGAAGGCCTGGATGGCATTAAATTGGGCTATAACTCCATGGTGGCCTTTTTTTAACAATTTTTCCATCCTATGCGAGCTGATGATAAAAGGAGCACCTGCCTGGAGTCCACGAAGGGTATGTGTGTGGTTATTCTACTTGAAGCTCACATATAACTCTTGGAAATCCATTGTGATTGGGCCGAGTGTGTGGAGCCATTCAGCACCAAAGACAATGTCACACCCACCCATGTTGATGGAAAACATGTGGGCCTTTAGGTGATAATCCCCCATTTGAAGTTTTACATTTTCACAGCGGCCTTCACATTTCATTGACCTGGAAATTAGAGACTACTCTGACAAAATAATGCACTGCTTCAGCAATCCTCTGATGGATAAAGTTATGCATACTACCACTATCAATCAAGACTACTATAGGGCGATTCTTAATAAAACCTCTGATTTTGAGAGTTTGGGGAGAAGAAATTCATGCCAAAGCATGAAACGAGATAACTAGTTCTTCAGGTGTAGTTGGGAGCTCATTGTCCAGCTAGTTGTCGTCATCTTCCTCCTCTAGTCCCTCAAATGGTGGGGCTTCCTCAGATGGACTGTGATCAGTAGCATCAATTTGAAAGAATTTGGGTTCCTTGCATTTATGCCCCGGGGAGTATTTCTCATCACAGTAGTAACACAATCCTTGCTTTCTTTTTTCCGCCATTTCTGCTAGTGACACCTTTTGAACCTTAAGTGTTTGGGTAGTGCTCGGAGCCTGGGTGGGGCATCCCTTGGCTATCAAATTTGGACGAGTCGACTGGGCTGCTAATGCACATTCTACTTCACGAGCTATCTTGCAAGCTGCCAGCCATGAGATTGGGTGTTGTAATCAAACGTGGGCTTGTATGGCATCTTTGCGACCACTAATGAAACATTCCAAGTAGAATTCATGTGTTAGACCTCCTGTGCGGAAGGCTAATGCTTCAAAGGCTTTAATATATTCTTGCACTGTGCTTTTCTTTCGAAGCTTAGTAAGACAACCCAAAAATTTAGATTCGTGGTCAAAGCGATCAGAAAGGGCTTTTGAGAATACCTTCCAAGTCAGTGGGATTGCATAGTAGCATTGATGCCACTGCCACCATTGCCATCTTTCTTGGTCCAAGTACAGGTTTCCCACACTTAGCTTAGTCGCATCATCTCTGATGTGATTAAATGTGAAATATTGCTCCATTTGTGCTAGCCATATGGCCAGATGAGAGCCATCAAATTTATACATGTCCATCTTGGGTGGTCGAAGCTAGGACTGTTGGTGGTTTCCATAGAAGTGAAGAGAATGGCTAGACTCACCCTCAAGGTTTTCATTAAAAGCATATGCCTCTGATTGTTCCCTTGACTTGCCCTTTTTGATTGTGTTTTCTAAGGCCTAGATCTACTTCATTAATGCCTCCAAATTTTGTTCAAGGGTGTCGATCTTCTCATTGGCCATAGCTTGAGCTCTGGTTTGTGCCATGCACCAATCCAGTGCACTTGTTGTTACTGTGAAAAAAAAAATGGGACCACTTGAAATTTTGATGCTGACAAGTGAATGGTACCACCTTGCTCAGCCCATCGCCCTAATTCTTATGGGCTAAGTCTCCTATAAATGCCCCAGGAGGGTCTCAGACTTTTTTTTTTTTACTCTGAAAGGATTTTTACTCCTCACTTAGGAATATTGCAATAACCGATTCCCAAAAAAGTTAATTCTGCCCAATGTCCTATGAGAATCACACCCAGGTATAGGAGCCACACAAATAGTCAGATATGTCGGCATAACACTCAACTGTAGAGTATGAGTAGGAATGTGGTATTGATCGAACCTTTGCTGATAGATCTGAATGGCAGATTTGATTGTTGTGACTGCTATAGAACCCAAACTGCTAGATCTGAATGGTGGATCTGATATATTTGATTGAAGGATCTGATAGATCTAAATGGTTGATCTGAGAGATCTGAATGGCGGAACTGGTTGTTGCAGCTGTGACAACCCAACCTGCTAGATTTGATCTAGCAAAGATGATGCGTGATCAAGAGAGAGGCAAGGGAACTATGGTCTCAAGGAGTTTCAGGTGCTACAGATCGCAATATACATAAGGGTCCGACAGTAGTACTCAACCCAATATTTCAGGGCAATAACCAAGGAGGATCAACCATACCCTTAGTCGTACAACCTAACTACCCTATTATATGTGCGAGTAATCTCCCCGAGTGCTATTCTCAATGTATTGTAGCAGCAAGACAGCTGACAGTTTATCTATGGTGAGGTTTCAAGAGTGCCTAGGGGGCTTCCGATATACCCAGAGGGTATTTGGAAGACAGTATGTGTGCGGTTCTGTCTAATGCGCTACAACTTGAAGGGATACCCACAGGGATTACAAGGGAGTCCAACAAGTGTGACCACCTCTTGTATTTCCTAATGCCTCCCCAAATCCACAGGTTTATGTTCTCAAAGACAGATCCCGCAGTTTAAAGACATCGGAACACATCTCTAGCCAAAAAAATTTGCTAAAAATGGAGATCCCATCAGCTCTGGAAAGTGCTCTGATACCACTTGTTATGCTCTTGACCTGCGAGAAGATACCAGAATACAAAATATGTGAAGAAATATACCCAGAACATAGAACAATAAGAAATAATAACATGTATTTTATTATTCAAAAAGGAAAGCAATGTTCACTTGCCTCTTCGAGGGGCAACCTCCAATAGAGTTGGGCTCAATTACAAAATAAGACATGATGCTCCAAGGGGAGTCTCTATCCTTTATATAGGATTCATACATGCAATACCATGGGTCAGTACCATGGTTCTTATTAATACCATCTATCTAATACCATGGCCCATTTGCAACTAACTGTGGTCCCTTCTTTAAATACGTTCAACCTCTTATAACTATTAATATGGTCTTTATTAACCCTTTATCTAACTATAACTATGACTCGACCCTATTACATAAATCAGGGGGTTAGGGTTGGACCCTAACACCATCAGCCTCAATGCGGCCGCTCTCAAAGTGATATTATACCCCACAGACAATGTTGATGCTTTTAAGGACATAACAATTAGTGAAGGTAAGCACGAGCAACCCCCGAAAACTACAGCCAAGGGCAAGAAAGGTAACTTCACTCTCGAGGGTGGGGTTTACCTCAACAAACTCTATGGTTTGCATAATTTCTATCAAGGGCTGAGAAATAGTGGGACCCATAGGACCACCACAATGAACGAAGAGAGTAACCTGGAAACCTATCATGATCCAAATATAACCAATCTCAGTACAAGCTACAGACTGTAGCAGCGACAAGTCTTTGACCGCTTGACTGAATAGTACTGGAATGGGTCTACATGGTCATATGATGACCTAAGTACACACTTCACGTGAGCAATCCAATATGGGATTCTAGGTAAAGGAGGAGATAATCTATTGCAGCAAAGACCAGGTAACACACAAATGTTGTTTGCACTCCTTACACATAAAATATTGACTAACATTTTGGATGGTTGGATTACTTGCGAAGTTCGTCACCATACTTGGTTTTCTAATTTAAATTTTGCACTTAAGAAATTCGGGAAAATTTTCTTATGCATTGATTTCATAAACTTGAATCGTGACCGGAATAAAAACAACTACCTCGTGCCATCATCCAAGCCTAGATTGCACATAGTACCTGAAACAGTGATGTTGTCTTCACTTAAAGGTCTTTTGGAATGCCACCAGGTTCCAGTAGTGGAGCCTAGTGGACTTGCACTGCTCTACGAGAAGATTGTCCCACACACATATCACTTTCAATCACTTGACGGGAGGATTGAAAATCTTCCTATCACCAGCCTAGATCTCAAGCATTACCTTCAATAGGCTAAGCCACACCTATGCCATGTACATAGTCTACCTACTGCTTCTTGTTTTCATCTATTTGCTTTTCTTATTATCTTTGTTTTACTTTGTTTGATTCTACTTACTATTTTTCTCCATGTTTGTTTTGTTTATTTGATATATTACTATTTTTATTTCCGGAAATAAGTGTTTCCAGCTACTACGTCCTAACTTCTTAATAGAGTATGTGGTTGAGATTTGAAGAAACTTGTGACACTACAACACTTGGCCAATCTTGTGCCCATCCTCTCTCTGCTTGGTTGTAACCTTTAGCCGATGAAGTCTTGATGGAAAATATGAATTGTCTGCAAGGGAAGTTTTGGTCCAACCATGAACCTGTACCCACACTAGGGAGCCCCATCCCTATACTCAGCCTTCTGCTCTGCGTGTCCAAGCTCATTCAACTAGTAGAAACAGAGAAGGGGAAAATCTAAATGAGAAAAACTATGTCAGAGGTTTTACATGCTTCTCTGAAGGAACATCGTCTTCTACTCTCAATAAGCCGGGATCCCTCTTCAGCCCCAAAAATAAATAAGTGCCTATGCACAGTCCTCTTGAAAAGATACAAAGGAAAAAGAAGAGAAAGGCTTCCTACGTAGTTACGTGAAGCATGCAACTCCACCAGGGTACTAACTAGGCTCCCTAGCAGTGGAGCAATGAGTGTATTCCTGCATGACTCCATCAGGGTACTGTCCAGGCCTACTGGTACCAGAGCAACACCAGAGATGAAAAGTTATACTTTGAAAATCTTCAACTCACAAGCTAAACTAACCTTCCTGAATTCGAAACATTGAGATCAAGCTAAACTTTTTATCGTGTTTGACTGAGTTGTCAAAGGGTGAACCATGTATGTCCATGGGGTAAGTGGGGAAGCTGAAGTAACTGCATAGTGATTCAATACTCCTTGAATGACCAAGGCTCTGTGCTAGCAATGAACCAAAAAGGAGAAGTTGGAGTTCTACTAGTGTGTCGCCAAGTGTTGTAGCGGCTACAACCACCCTCCAAAATTTTGGCCTACACCCAATTTCAGAGCCTCCCTTGAGAGTTTCACCTGATGGCTACACACACTCGGGTTCACTCTATGAGCTCGTGTGAATCCTTATATCTGCCTTACTTGTTCATTTCATTCAAGTTTCTGCATGTTGGTGTCTAAGTCATTCTTGTGACCATTTTTAGGCTATGCTCGAAATCTTCACTTCGTGTGTGCTTGTTGTGTTCTCTATGAAGGCATATGTTGCACTCACACATGGAGCCACAATCATTGTCACACAAGCACCTTCACGGTCGATCAACTATTAGTCACGAGTGTCACACTTGTCACTTGCACCATTGTCATTCATGTTGAGCAAGTGTGTTTGGATGGTTTGAGTCATCTTGTCGTCAAGTCATGAGAGTGTGTGTTTGCATGATCACCTATGCATCTTTTGACTGTTCACATACTTAGTCATTTTTTGCTGAATTTCTGAAAACCGGACTCCCCTCTGGCAGTCGGACCATCACCTTCCCATCAACTCAATCAACGGTCACCTAAAGCAGTGTAGAAGCACTAAGAAAGTCTTTCCAAGATGCGTTGATTGCAATCAATTAAATCAGATCTCATGTTGGCCACCCAGACAGTCGGACCTGACAGCCACCCCTGGACTAACTCCCCTCTAAAATTGCGTAGAGGCTATTGACCTTGCCCACTCGGCTGACTAAGGAAATCACACAAACTAACCAGATATAAACCAACCGCCCATCCCTGTCTCCCTCAAAATATTGTACAGTTTTCCTAGTTAGTCATCCCAACAATTGATCGACTTCTCATCCAAGAAATTGTGCAGTTTTCATGAGCAGGACTTCTGCTATCCAACAATCTGCTCAGCTCAGACATTGCACAGATATGATCAACAGGTCAGCGTCCTAGCCTTAATGCAATTCCCCTCACGAGCAAATCCTAGAAGCCAACTGCCAGTTCCCTCTAGGAATTGCATATTTTTGGCTACCAGTGACCCAATAGGCAACTACCAGTTCCCTCTGTGAATTGTACAGTTTTGGCTGCCAGTGACCCAGCAGCCAATTGCTAGTTCCCTCTGGGAATTGTACATTTTTGGCTTCCAGGCTCCCGGGCAGTTCCTCCCAAAAACTACACAATCTCTTCCTGTTGACCCTCCTTGCAACCCAGCCTGTTCCTCCAGAAAATTGCGCAAATATTTCCTTCCAACCCTTGCTTCCCGCTTGTTCTAGAAACTATGCAGATTCTGCCTACCTTTCTTTCCAATAACCCAAATTGTCCCTCCCAAAATTTGCACAAATTTTCCTTCCAACTAAGCCAAGCCTCATGGATAGTCACAGTCAACTTGGATTTCCCATCTCCATAACTCAGTGACTCTTGCGTAGTATTCATCAGCAGTGCCCGGAGCCATCATCCTACCTCACAGCCTCGCTGCCTCTCTCGATCACCCACATCTGAAATGATCAAGTGTCATGGTAGACTCAGAAGTTTTTGGATTTAATGTCATCTCCTCATGAGTGATTGCAGGCATAGGTACACTAACAACATGGCGTGACAACGAAAGGAATGAACGAAGGGATCACATGCAAAAGGATAGTTTCACCAACAGATGGATGAATGATGCATGCAAAGAGAGGTTCTCATGAATGGATGATCATGCAAAGATGTGTTTGCAGATGGGTGATGAGAAAACATGCAAGGTGTTCTCACTAACGGATGAACATACAAACATGAACCTTCGCGAACAGATGAGCCTGTCAAGCCTCCCAACATACAAGAATGGAACAAAATGCCAAAGCCTCATCAAGCAAACCAAATATCATCCAAGACTCCATACATTTCGCCATGCAGAGGTGAAGTTATGATACACCATGAAGACATCCATCACCCAACAACACTATAGCTCGACAAGCACTCTAGCAAGAGCATGAATGTACCAGCACTATCATGTTGAATCATGTCACCAACATCTCTACTATGAGATATGTTGTCAATCAATGTAATGTAACGTGGAAGTCCAAGAGACCCACTTGTTGTACAAAGAGTCATGTAAAGTCGAAAAGTCATGGAATTCAAACAATCATGAGGGTAGTCAAACAGCCACGAGGGTCAATTTCACCCTTAGCTATAAATACCCCCTCATTTGTACATGCAAGGGACTTTTCACCTTAGCTCCTCCCACATAGCCAAGAGAGTCTGTAATATTTCCTTTGAGGAGTAAGTAGTGGCTCCAACGCTCCTCACACGGGGTTAGTGATATATGGTGTAACAATGTGTCTTAGAACTTTTGCTTAATTCAAAAGCCTGCTAACAGGCCAACACATTTCCACACATGTATTGTAACTATTGTAAGACTAATATTTGACACTTGTGATGCATGTTTCTTTAGCCTATGTTCTACAACTGAACTATTTCACTTGTTGTAATACATAATCTATCAATGGAAATGTGTTGTATATGGTGTTAACATTGTCTCACTCGTGTAGACTACTCTCTCAAACACCAGATAGACCTTTCACATAAAACTTGTTGTAACAACCATTGCACTTGTTCAAACTCATCCATTGAGTGTTGTACATGCTATATTACCTTATGTGTTGTGACTGTCGCATCTGTGTAGACTGCTCCTCCGGAAGACGTGCACGTCCTATTGTGTTGTGTGTTCCTAGCCGATTTGGGACTTCATCCCAACCAACTTAGGACTCACTCCCACCCTCTCCCTCTACAATGAAAGAACCATTGACACAAGTGACACTTACACTCACTAGGAACGCGAACCTCACTTCTCGAAAACAAAGCAGACCACTCTCTTGTGCTGGCAAGAAAGAGTTGAGGCAAATCCTTAAGACAATGGCAACCAGATCATCATAATGGATGGGAATCCCACACCAAACAGTGTGAGGTCTAATTGGAACTTTATACCGAGGTGATCCCCTGAATGTTGGTGGGTCCAGCACCATCAACAGGATCTGAGTGTTTGCTCCAACCAAGGCTTCCAAGTGTAACACCCTCCTTCCACATCTACCTAAGCAACTGGCTAGCTAGGGTAAACATGCGATGGGAGGCCACTATGATATGATTCAACCTCCTAAGTCACATTAAGCAAGTGGAACTTATGGAAACACACCATACAGACATTCAACATCAACTACAGGACCCTCAAGAATCAATTCAATACTTTAGATAACTTTCCCTTAGGTCCCACTAAAATTTTTGACAACTTAAGCCTCAGTCACTCTCATGCTATAGGCATGTAGCATCCAGAAACCAAAATTTTCTCTCACAGGAATGTCTGCCGGTGACCAGAGACTATTTTGTTAGTGCTATGCCAGTTTCCTTGGGATTTGAGCCACTTTTTCAGGCCTGGAGCCCAGGTCACTACCCATAATTTCATGACACTTTCAGAATAGTAAAATAACATGGAAATGATAGTATTAAATAAAATACTTGTTTAATACCTTGACTGGACCCCTACTAGCCATGACAAACATTACATCAAACATATCATGAATATGTAAACTACAGGTGTAAATAACAGTTATGAGCATAGGGGTCTCATACTTAGTAGAGAATTGCTAAGAACCATTGACATCTCAACACATCAACTACCATTCCATCCATTAAGTCATAGAAACATTGATCACTTGATTACAGGTAAAAACATATGAAAGCCATACATGGCTGTTGTCATAAAACACATACATAACCAGCATAATAGTAGCAAAAATACTCATGAAAGTACAACCTGATGGACCATATATGGTCCATCAAAATTCTCATATAAATACAAGGATAAATAGCCTTTCATTAATGATGCAAAATCCAAACTTGGGATGGGACTGTCACGTTCAACCCAATCGTGGAATAGCTGAGCCAAATCTATCTTTAGCCATTCACTCTCATGCCATTTTCCAAGCATGAATGTGAGATCTCATAGAACACATCAATAAAAACCCATCCATGGCTTCCATATGCCATCCACCTCAACCCATCAAACAGTGGTTCCACCTCATGGCTGGACATCACAAAACCATCATTAGATCGGTCTTTGTCCAAGCCTTCCAGGGCTCCAAAGTGTTTTTCCAACAAAGGCTCCAGGACTAGTAAATCAACCCACATATTTTTTTAGGCTCCAAAGTGTTTGTCCACCCAAGGCACTAAGACTAGTAACTCAACCCACCAAGGGCTCCTGAGCTTTTTTCCAACCAAGGCTCCAGGACTAGTAACTCAACCCAAGCTAAGGAAACATGAGAACTAACCAAAAACACAATGATGAAAATAAACCCACAATTACCATGGCTATCCAGGAAATGGAAAGGCTATGTAATCCACTGTCAATCTCAACCATCTTCCATGCCAATGACAGATCACAACCAAAAATCCACATGCATATGCCATGCATACCAAAACTAGTGAAGAAAATATACATGTAACTCGATACCTACAAGAAAATATGGTGTAGTTGTTGATCCCAATGCCTTATGGTGCTTTCCTTCTCTTCCTTTGTATTCTTGCTCC
This sequence comes from Pinus taeda, assembly GCA_000404065.3. NCBI lineage: Eukaryota > Viridiplantae > Streptophyta > Pinopsida > Pinales > Pinaceae > Pinus > Pinus taeda. The sequence continues at coordinate 23,197 of APFE030666753.1, read as the reverse complement.
AAGAATCCAAGTATGCCACACCCTCCAAGAGTGCTCCAAGAAAACTCTAAGTCTCCAAGAGTATGAGAGAGATAGAGAGAGAGAGAGAGAATAATGAGAGAGATCCAAAACAAAACTGGCAAATGGTTACCAACTGATCCTCAAAAGCCCTTTTATGAATGAGGCCTCTATTTTCTTCATTTTCCATTATTTCCCTTCATTTTCCTCCTCGCATGCAACATGTGACCTTTCACCTCCCTTTTCTCCTAATTTCCATTATTTTCATAAATAAATGTGCCAAAAATGCCATTTTTCCTTTCCAAAGCCTTAGCCATTTCCTTTGCCAATTTCCTTAGCCATAAACAATCACAAGTGATCCCCATCACTAGGAGTTTGCCCAACATTTAGCTTGGAATAAGTGTCCCATCATCTGTGGTTATTATTTTGCCTTTATTAACTTTTATTACATGGTATTTTCACCAGGGCTGTTACAAACCCCCTGGGGGAATATTTTCCTCGGTGTTCAATGACACCTATAACTACAAAACTGTTGTAAGAAAAATATACTGCCGATAGAGCTTTATAACTTAGCCCAATGCAGTGTTTACAATGATAAACCTGTTGAGAAGCAAACCAACATGAAAACTTAACAAAATAACATCATAATGACATAACACCCATACTGCTTATTGGAGATTTATAACATATCTCATGGCAGTATTTACATCCATATACATATGTACATAAACCAACATCACCAAACATATATCAAAACATATACCAAAGCAGATACCAAAATCACACCAAAACTTCTTTTCTTCAACCTGCAAAAAAGGAAGGATACATAGCCTGCATCTGCTCCGTCATCTCCCATGTTGCTTCATCAAGCAAAAAGTTCTTCCATTACACTTTAACTTGCTCGATTGCTCGGTTTTGGAGCATGAGCACCTTTTTTCTGCAATATACACTGAGGCTCCACCTGGAATTCTCCATTTGGTTCCACTTGCAATACAGACTAGTCAATCACATGATCAACATCCTTAACATACTTCTTAAGCAATGATACATGTAAAACTTCATGGAATTTCATTGTTGGAGGTTGTGCAAGTCGATAGGATACTGGCCCAATCCTCTCAATAATGTTGAAGGGTCCACAATACTAGGTGTTATCTTGGCACATGATCCAATCCATAAGGATCTCTTCTTCGGTTTGATGCGCAAATACACATGTTCCCCAACCTCAAACTCCTTGAACAACTTGTTCCTCTATGCATAACTCTTTTGCCTATCCAATATTTCCTTTATATTATTCTTTATAACCTTCATTTCTTATTCCATGTCTTCCAACCTGTCTAGTCCAATCAACACCATGTTAACCAGGTCACTCCAACTGATTGGAGTGTTGCAACTCCACCCATACAATGCCTCAAAAGGACTCATCCTCAATGATTCCTGATGACCATTATTGTACACGAACTCTACCAAGGGGAGATACTCTTCCCACTTTCATTGTTGATGCATCACATACATCCTCGACATGTCCTCTAATATCCTGTTGACCCTCTCTTTGTTTGTCCATCTATCTGTGGATGATAAGTCGTATTGAAGGCCAAATCTATGAACTTTTCATCCTCTTCTGACACAATTTTTTTTGGAAAACCATGCAATATGACCACATCTTTAATGAACACTTGTGCTACATCTCTAACTGAGAATTTAGACTTTGCCAAAATTAAATGTGCAACCTTCATCAACCTATCCACAACAACCATGATGGAATCATGTTGTCTCACTATCTTTGACAACCCTGTGATGAAGTCCATGTGAATGACCTCCCATTTCCACTCTAGAATCGCAATTGGCTATAGTAGTCCACCTGGATGTTTACACTCTACCTTCACACTGACAATCAAAACATCTTGCCACAAACTCTGGTATATCCCTCTTTAGATTCAGCCAATAGTAAAATATTTTCACTGCTATAAGTGTCTTATGATAACTTGGGTGACCTGAATATGGTTTCACATGAAACTCCTCAAGATCATCATCTTGTGCTCAATGAATGTTATCCGACACATATATCATGTATTTGAATTGGACCAATTCATATGATGTAAGAAAATAATCCATATCCTATGCACCCTCACATGTACTTGTACATGTGCCACTACATGTACCTGTACATGTACTTATACCATCACATGTACCTATACATGTACCTGTACTTGTGCTTTGCTGCAAGCTATGCATAATAGCTATATATCTGACATCCTGCTAACCTGCACACAAGATCCTATCTTGTAGATTTTTCCCATAGGATCTCATAGCTGCTAAGAGATTTACATGTACCCCCCCACTAAGAGAATCAAACACTTTGTTCTCTTTACCTTTGATATATCTAATCTCAAAATCAAACTCACTGATCGTAGCCAACCACAAAGCCTGCCTATCATTCAAATTCAGTTGGTCAAATAGATATCACAAACCACTCTAATCACTCATCAATGTAAATCTTCATCCTAGACGATAATGTCTCCACATCTTCAACGCATGTATAATCATTGCTAGCTCAAGATCATGTATGGGATAGTTCTTCTCATGCTCATTCAATTTCTGCGACTCATAGCATATCACCAATCCATCCTGCATAAGGACTCCACCAAGTCCTCTCTTTCAAGCATCT
>APFE030666753.1:3374-20433 GCA_000404065.3 Pinus taeda | reverse complement strand
CTCCACCAAGTCCTCTCTTTCAAGCATCTATTCACACTACAAATTCTTTCTCTAGGTTTGCAATATTTAACGTCGATGCATGTGTCAACAACTACTTGGGATGATGGATCCCATTTGGGATTCGAAACGTTGGTGTAAAAATCATCTTACTGTGGATTCTCCGATAAAAGATTCAAATAACAACTACTTGATCTGCTCAAAACTAGCCTCACACTCCTCTGTCCATTTGAACTTCTTTCCTTTCTTCTACAATGATGTGATAGGATAAGCAATCTATGAGAAGTTCCTAATGAAATTCCTATAGTAGCATTCCAAACCCATGAAAGATCTCACTTCATCCACATTCTTAGGAGTTACCCACTCCATGATGGCCCTTATCTTTGTTGGATCTACTACAATTCTCTCCTTGGAGACAACATGCCCCAAGCAGTGTGCCTCAGTTTTAAAGAAACTACACTTGTTGAGCTTAGCATACAACTGATGCTCTCTTAACAACCTCAACACTACTTCTAAATGTTCACCATGCTCTTCCTCATTTTTAGAATATACCAGTATATCATCAATGAACACAATAACAAACTTATCCAAGTATGAACACAACACACTATTCATTAAACACATAAATGTAGCTGGAACATTAGTTAAGCCAAATGGAACTACAAAAAACTCATCATGCCCATACCTAGTCTTGAATGTGGTCGTGTAAATGTCCTCCTCTTTGATGCGTACCTAATGATATCTAGATCTCAAGTCGATATTAGAGAACACTACTGGTCCCCTTAGTTGATCGAACAAGTAATCAATCCTCGGCAACAGATACCTATTCTTAATGGTCACTTTGTTCAACAGCATATAGTTAATGCTTAATCTAAGAGTTCCATCTATCTTCTTTACGAACAACACTAGTGTGCCCCAAGCTGATACACTTGGCCTAATGTATCCATTGTCCAACATTTCCTTCAACTGCAACTTTAACTCAGCCAACTCAGGTGTGCTCATCTTGTAAGGTTCTTTTGATGTTGGAGCTGCCCCTAGCACTAACTCAATAGAAACATCTACCTCCCTGTGAGGTGGAAACTCTGTGATGTACTAAGGAAATACATCCCTAAACTGTTGTAAAACTGGTTACCTGCTCAACACATCTATATCCTCAACTTCCTTACCCTTATCACTAGAAATGTGCACTGTGAATAGATTGCACCCTTTCCTGTGGCTACGCTTCACTTGCATAGATGTCAACATCCTAACTGATGTGGCCTTCTTCTTACCCTGTAAGACTCTTGGTTATCCATTGTCATCAACACACTCAATGGATTTTTTATAACAGCCTACCTTGGTTCTATGAAGATACAACCAATCCATGCCCAGCAACATATTGTATGAACCCAATGGTAACACATTCAAATGTGTTGTTGTAGGCATACCATTCAAATAAAATTCACAATCACTTACCTAGCTATGAACTCGTTTCTTAGTACTTGTAGCCAACTGCACTAACTAATAATTTGCATGCAATTCCTTACTCAAACCACACTTATCCACCAAGTCAGGACTAACATAGCTATAATTAGATCTAGGGTCAATCAAAATATAAATAAATTGATCACAAAGCTTACTGTCCATCTCAGTGATAGATGCATGATGCTATGCATGTTTGTTATCCAATGTTGGATAGATATGCGGAATACTCTTACCAAGATCCCCAACAGTTTGTGCCTCCTGCACATTGTATATCTTAGGCCTACCACTCTAGTACTATGGACAATCCCTCCTGCGATGATCTTCTCCACAAATCCAACATCACACGAGCTCCTTGTTCTTCTCCCCAAATCTATGTCCATGTCCTCTATCTGATAGATTGAACCTCTTAGGTGGTGCAACATTCTCCTTGTTACCCAAATCTTGTGGTCTTACTCGCTTCTTGTCTCATTTTCCTTCATTCTTTGCATTGCCTTTCCAATATGGTTTCATCTCAGTTTTGCACTTTGAATGTTCATAGTAATGCTTCAACTTATGGATGGCCTCCTCCAATGATCTAGGCTCATTGAAATTGATCCTATATTTTAATGCAACCAGTGATCCACTAACGAATATTTGAATCTTAGCCTTCTCCTCCTTGAGGTAAGGCACATACCTCAGCAAATCCAAGAACCTACTAGTGTACTCATCATCTGTCAAGGATTCCATCTTTAGCTCATAAAAAAATTTCGCCCTGTCATCAAAGTATCTTTCCGAAAAATAATTCTTATTGAATAGCCGCTCAAACCCACTCCAAGACAAGTCTTCCTCATTTATACCTATGACATTCTCCACATCTTCCCACCTAATGTCTGCCTTTCCTTTGAGACTGAATGTAGCCACTCTAGCTTTTATGTTCGCTAAATAGTCATGCAATCTAAAGAACTTATTCATGCCTAGAAACCATGCCTCTGAATCTTGTGATTTCTTTACCTCTCCATCAAAAGTAGGTGGATTTTCTTTCTTAAACTCATCTGGAAAATACCCCTTATCACTCCTCTTGTAAGGATGATATTGAAGATGATCATAGTGCTTATCTGAATCAGAACTAGAATCATACTTGTGTCTATCCCCTCTCTTATCCGTAGTTTCCAATGATCTGCTATCTCTTATTGTGTCATATCCATTTGATCTATGACCACCATGCGATCTACTACCATATGCCCCATTAGTTATATCCTACTACCCATGGCTAGTCTAAATTGGTCCTTGTTGCTACAAATCTAATAAGCTCCGAAGTATGACTTCATTTACCTCCGCTAACTTTTCCTGTGCCTGTGTGATTCTATCATTATCTTCCTTACAACTCCTTATTTCTTCCTTTATACTTCTCAGCATCACTTCAAAGTTGGAAGAGTTCCCAACACCATAATGCTCTTCTGATTCATAGGTAGAGTCTTTGTAGTCAACCATCTTGTTAGCCATTTGATATTTCCTCCTACAAGGTATATCATGTTAGCTAAACCAAATCATAATAAACCAACGTACCTTAGTATAACTCGGGGAGGATACCTTGTTTGCAATATCAACAAATCAGCGTGATACATGTATAACATAATGATGACAGCATATAGAAACATAAAACCTAAGCATATTACCATGCAAATGCCATTCTAGCTAGGGTTCAGTCATCAAGCATGACCTCAACAACAACACACACCACGACCTCATGCATGAAAACCACCATCATTACGTCACTATACACTTGACCACATGTAACCATGAACATGCATAAGTGATGCATAACCATCCACACATATTCATAAACACATATGATCAAACATGAATGAACAATACTTGAAATCAAACCTACAATAATGATGCATGCAACCAAGCATACAAAAATGTAACCAACAAGCAAGATTGCAACCAAGCATACAAAAATGTAACCAACAAGCAAGATTGCAACCAAACATACTACAACAATACATGTAAGAGACATAAGTTGACATGTAACCAGTCATACACTCACAGTGATACATCCCATAGAAAAACACATCAACTCTACATGACGACATCACTACAACAATGATCCACATCATGCAAATGCAACAAACACATGGATTTCAAGTGTGAGAGACACACATGAAATTGACTTCCATGCATGACCAACACATAGCCCATCCAGTCTGAGGGGTAAACCATGCTTTGATAACACACTGTAACACCCTCCTCCCACATCTACCCAAGAAACCAGCCAGTCGGGGTAAACATGCGATGAGAGGCCACTATGATATGATTCAACATCCTAATTCATGTTAAGGAAGTGGAACCGATGAAAACACACTATGCATACATTCAACATTAGCTACAGGACCTTCAGGAATCAATCCAATACTTTAGAAAGCCTGCCCTTGGGTCCCACTGAACTTTTGGACAAATTAAGCCTCAGTCACTCTCATGCTATAGGCATGACAATGTCCAAAAACCAAAAGTTGCTCTCAAAGGCCTGCCTGCCAGTGACCAGAGACTAAATTTGTCAATGCTATGCTAGCGTCCTTGGGATTTCAGCCCCTTTTTCAGGCCCAAAGCATAGGTCATTGCCCATAATTTCATGAAATTTCTAGAATAGTAAAATAACATGGAAATGACAATATTAAAGAAAATATTTGTTTAAGACCTTGACTAGACCCCTACTAGCCATGACAAACATTTCGTTAAACATATCACGAATATGTAAACTACAGGTGCAAATAACAGTTCTGAGCATAGAGGTTTCATACTCAGCTGAGAATCGCTAAGAACCATTGATATCTCAACACGTCAAATTCCATTCCATCCATTATGTCATAGATACATTGATCATTCGATTACAAGTAAAAACATGATGAAAGCCATACATGGTTGTTGTCATAAAACACATACATAACCAGCAAAATAGAAGCAGAAATACTCATGAAATTACAACCATATAGACCACATAAGATCGATCAAAATGTTCATAGAAACACAAGGAGAAATAACCTTTCATTAATGATGCAAAATCCAAACCTGATATGGGACTTCCATGTTCCACCTGACCCTAGAATGTTTGATCCAAATCTCTCTTCAACCATTCACCCCTGTGCCATATTCCAAGCATGAATGTGGGATATCATACACCACATCAATCAAAGCCCACATAGGGCTTCTAGAGGCCATCCACCTCAACCATCAAATAGTGATTCCACCTCATGGTCGGACATCACAAAACCATCATTAGATTGGTCTTTGTTCAAACCTTCCAAGGATCCATAGTGTTTGTCCAACCAAGGCTCTAGGACTAGTAACTCAACCCACAAATTTTACTGGGCTCTAGAGAATTTGTCCAACCAAGGCTATAGGACTAGTAACTCAACCCAATATGCTCCAAGGCTCAAGAGAATTTGTCCAACCAAGGCTACAGGACTAGTAACTCAACCCAAGGTAAGGAAACATGAGAACCAAACAAAAAAACAACGATGAAAATAAAACCACAATCACCATTGCTATCCAGGAAAATTCAAGGCTAGGAAATCCACTATCAATCTCGACCATCCTCCATGCTAATGACAAATCACAACCAAAAATCCACATGCATATCCCATGCATGCTAAAACTAGTGAAGGAAACATACATGCAACTTGGTACTTGCAAGAAAATCTGGTGTAGTTGTTGATCTTGATGCCTTATGGAGCTTTCCTGCTCTTCCTTTGACTTCTTTTTCCAAGAATCCAAGTATGATAGACCCTCCAAGAGTGCTTCAAGAAAAACTAAGTCTCCAAGAGTATGAGAGAGAGAGAATAATGAGAGAGCTCCAAAATTGAATTGACAAAAGGTTACCAACTAGTCCTCAGAAGCCTTTTTATGAATGAGGCCTTTATTTTCTTCATTTTCCATTATTTTCCTTCATTGTCCTCCTCACATGTAACATGTGACCTTTCACCTCCTTTTTCTCCTAATTTCCATTATTTTCATAAATAAATGTGCCAAAAGTGCCATTTTTTCCTTCCAAATCCGTAGCCATTGCCTTTGCCAATTTCCTTAGCCATAAACAATCACAAGTGATCCCCATCACTACGATATTTCCCAACATTTAGCTTGGAATAAGTGTCCCATAATCTGTGGTTATTATTTTTCCTTTATTAACTTTTATTACATGGGATTTTCACCAAGGTTGTTACACTAGGACTAGTAACTAAACCCATAGTTATTGCCAGGCTCGATAGCATTTGTCCAAGTAGGGCTTCTAGGACTAGTATCTCAAACCACCAAGGCCTCCAGAGCATTTTTCCGACCAAGGCTTACAGGACTAGTAACTCAACTCAAGTTGTTACAGGGCTTCCAAAGCATTTGTCCAACCAAGGCTCCAGAATCTAGTAACTCAACCCATAACCATAAGGAACATGAGAACCAATCAGAAAACAAGAGGAAAGAAACCCACAACACCATGGTTATCTAGGAAACGCCAAGGCTAGGGAGAACCACTGTCAATCCTGGCAGACCTCCATTCCAATGATATATCATAACCAAGAAACCACATGCATGTGCCATGCATGCCAAAACTAACAAGGAAATCATACATGCAACTCAGTACCTGCAAGAAAAACATGTTGTATCTATTGATCCTGATGTCCTCTTGCGCTTTCTTGCTCTTCATTTTCCTTCTTTCTCCAAATCCCAAGTATGTCACACTCCTCCAAGAGTGCTCCAATAAAACTCTAAGTGTCCAAGAGTATGAGAGAGATAGAGTAGAAAATTAGAGCTCCAAAATTGAGCTGACAAAAAGCTACAAACTGGTCCTCAAAATCCTTTTTTTAATGAGGCCTCTATTTTCTTAATTTTCCATTATTTTTCCTTCATTTTCCTCCTCACATGCAACCTGTGACCTTTCATGTCCCTTTTCTCTTATTTTCCATTATTTTCATAAATAAAATGACAATTAATGCCACTTTGTCTTTCCAAAGCCTTTGCCATTTCCTTTGCCAATTTCCATAGCCATTAATTAATCACAAGTGATCCCCATCTTTATGTTTTTTTCCCAATACTCATCTTGGAATATGTGTCCCCTGACCTTGGTTATTATTTTTCCTTTATTAACTTTATTACATGGATCTTTGACCAGTGTTGTTACAATTTTATTCTCTCATTTTTGTCACGCATGTTGTTTTTAGTTCAATTCTCCATATTTTTTTATCTTTTGATCATTTTTTCTACCTTAGTTATGTCTTTTCTTTCATGATTGTTTAATAAGACTATTGCATAAAAATTGCTTTCTTTTGGCTCAAAAGACAATGTGGCAGAACTTGAAAAGGGAAGTTGTAATGATGAACAATGGTTGGCTAATATGTTATCCTCTTCTCTATTTGGGTTTATATATATTTTGAGACAATGATTTCTGAAGGAAAAATATGATTTGTTCCAGACAGAAAGCCTTTGTTCAAACTATGAAGTTTGTATCTTTATTAGGATCTTCATTCCGACTCAACCTTATGTTAATGGTGTTTCGACATGTCGAATCAACGAAGTAGAGAGGGTAAAAGGATAAAAATTGTAAACAAGCATATTAACTTTAATTATCTTTCAAATCCCTTAAACAAGGAACAACCTCTCTTGCAAATAAATAATATGAGAACCATATTCCACCTTCAAAATAAATATTTGTCATTGCACATTTTATTAGTAACTAAATAAAGAGGTGAAGAAAAGAAAGGCTTCATGTGCAAAGAGGTGAAGCAAGAAACTTTGTTGGGGTATTGAATAGGGTCAGTGGAAGTGACATGATGCTTGTGTTTCCTTGAGGTGACTTTTTTGGGGTACTCAATAGGCTCACTGGAAGTGTAGAAACACTAGGGAATGTGCTTAGCTCTGAATATCAAATGCTCGATATACTTATTATCCTTCTCTCTTATCGAAATGGTTGAGGTGTGACTAGTCTTATGTCTATGTGTTTTAAGTTGAGCAAGGAAAAGAAGAGACTATATATTTATTTAAGATAAGTAGCAAAGTCGGGGTAATATTCATGGCGAATCAATACTTCTTAAAAAACTAAGACCTTGAACTTAAGGAAAAACCCTAATTAGAGATGTTGGATTTCTACTAGTGTGTCACCAAGTGTTTTCACTGCGACAAACACCCTCCAAATTTTTTCTTACACTTAAATATTGGAGCCTACTAAGGATCTTGTGATCTGTCATTCCATGGTCACTTCATGATCATCACTGATTCTTCTTCTAAGTGTGAAATTCACTTTTTCAAACATGTTCTATCTTCGATTAATTCACAAACACACATCTTTTATGAAAGTTTAGTGCAAAAATTTGATAGAAATTGCAACTGCTCAAGAAATCAAACTGAAATCAATAAAAACAAATTCTACTCTACTAATCTACAGAATGAAAATCACAATTTATAACAACATGCATAGACATGCAACAAGAAAAATGACAAGTACATAGTGATTTCTAGGAGAACCCAACTGGTAAAAAACCATTATGCTTATTTTCATTAATAAGTTGAATAGAGAAACTATTATAATTTCATGCTCCAACTCTAAGCACCACCTGCAAAAGCAAAAATGTTCCCTCTACTGAAATGAGAACCTCTGGCCAACACTAAGCAAATTTTTTCCTCCTCTAGCCTCCTATTTCCTTGTGAAAACTAATCTAATTTGACCTCCTAAACAATAGGGAAGTCCCTATTTCCTTGCACAATTCCCAAGGAATTGATCTCTTGACTACATGCAAAAATTGTACACTCAACTAGCATACAATTAATCTCCACTGGGAAATTCGAATTCCATGCATGTCTATGCCATTTTGGGTTGATTTACCAGTTAATTGATAGATCTTTGATTTAGATTGTTATCTCACAACTCAACTTACCTTCAACTAACTCTATTAATTGTTAGAGATTAGTTGACTATGTGCAACTGAAAATAACTGAACTAGATTGCTAAAATTTAGCAATCAACACATGCATGACTAAACGTCAAGCCCACTAACTCAAATTTGTTGATCTAAACAAGTGACAAGAGCCATGTCACACTATTTAAATGCCTCCAAGTTATCATGCTGATGTGGAAATTTGATTTTCTCACTTTGACTAAGGCTAAAATCAAATTGACCCTTTCTTGCTACACTTTCTAACACTCCCTCACCACCCTTATCCTGCACCTATGGAATTCAAATTTAACTCTTGACAATGCCTTTATCAATATGTGAACATATTGCTCCTCAATTGGAATGTATTGTAGCAACATAATTGTCCTCTACACGTTGTCCCGCAAATGATGATATTAGATATCGATGTTCTTGGACCTTCCATGAAATATCGGATTCTCAGAGAGCTTAATGCAGCTCTGATTATCACTATCAAATCCATCTCTTGACTGAAAATACCCATAAATATTTCCCTCAACCATATGGCCTCACATGTTTCTTAACTTGCAGCCATGTATTCAACCTCTGTTGAGCTGAGTACCATAGACATTTTCATCCTATTGTACCAGGAAATAACTAAAGACCCAACACTAAAGATAGCACATGAAGTACTTTTCCTGTTTCATGAACTCCTTGCCCAATCTACATCGCTCATGCCTTCGAGCTTCACTGCCTCTGTCCTCATGTACCATAATCCATACTCGGTAGTGCCTCTGAGGTAATGTAACACATGCTTTGCTACCTTCCAATACAACTTGGTAGGCCTCACCATAGCTTGACTAAGTTGGTTTACTGCATAACACATGTCTGGTCTTTTGTAAACAAGATAAATCAAAGACCCCACAAGCTATATGCAAATGGTATAATAAACCTATTCACTTGAAGTGGCATTCTCCTTCCTCTAGTTTGTAACTATATGTGTGTCCATAGGCTTACACTTCTCCATGTGAAATCTTTGAAGCATTTCAAAGGCATAGTTCCCTTGAGACACAAACAATTCACCATCACCTTGCCATACTTCCAGCTTAAGGAAGTAATGCATTAATCCCATGTATTTCATCTCAAATTCCCTCGCAAGATCCTCTTTGGAAGAGAAAATCAACTACTCATCACCTATCAATATTAAATCATCAACATAAAAAACAAGAATAAGAAACTTACCATCTACCACAATGCGATAAAGGTTTGCATCTACTTGACACTTGGTGAAGCCCAATCCACTAAGATAATTGTTGATCCGAGTGTACCATGATTGGGGCACCTGTTTGATACCATACAATGCTCGTAAGTCTACACACATGTGACTCCTGATCATATGTCTCAAATCCTTCTAGTTTCTCTATGTAAATTTCCTCCTCAACAGCACCATTGAGAAAGGAGGTCTTCACATCCATCTGGTGGTTCTTCCACCCCATCTGTGCAGCTAATGCAATAATTTATCTGATGGAGGAATACCTTGCCACAAGGGAAAATGTTTCATCATAGTAAACTCCCTGTATCTGAGAAAATCCTTTGGCCACAAATCTGGTCATGTACTTCTCGATCCTCCCACCAGTTTCATGCATCACTTTGTAGATCCATTTAGAACCAAACATTGATTTCCCTTATGGTCTCAACACCACTTCCCATACAATCTTCTTCATGATGGATTCATATTATTCAACCATGGCATCAACTCAAATAGGTTGAGAGACTACTTCCTCAAATGAAGAAGGCTCTGTCTTAATGAGGTCTGTCATGAGAGTCATGTAACTAGTCTACCTCTCTGGTGACCTCCTTTTCTTGTGTACTGATGTAGGGACTCCCACATTCTCCCTAATATCCTACAACAGTCAAACAAATTCTCTATTTCTCTTTCTCCCTTCTTTGGTTGTTTCTAGTTGAGTGGGTGTCTCCACTCAACCTCTTCTCCACTCCTCCATTTGTGGTTCCTCTACAACTTCCTGAAGTTCATCTTAGGGCTCCTCCTTTGGATCTATAAGATCATGCTCCATTGGGATACTATTCTATTGTTCCAAACAGCATATCGTAGCCTTCTCCTCATCAAACTTGACATCACTCCTCACCACTTTCATCCTCAGTGAAGGTAAATACACCAGGTAATTGTGTGGAGTTTCAATGTATCCTACAAAAAATCCCAACTTTGTTGTAGGTTCAAGTTTCTTCATCGAATCCTTGGAGACATGGAAATAAACTGAAGCTCCAAAAATATTGAAGTGAGACACACTAGGCTTTCTCTCAGAGAAATCTTCCTCGGGTGTGATCATACCAAGTATTCTATGAGGACTCCAATTCTACAAGTAATTATTGTGTTACATGCTTCTTCCCATAGATGCAATGGAAACCCCTAATCATGTAGCATAGTTCTTGAAACTCCAATTGTTCTCATTTTCTTCCTCTCAACTACCCCATTTTGTTATGGGTTATTGGGTGCTATTAGTTCTCTTTGAATACCTTCTTTAGCACATAAATCATTGAAGGAATTCAAAACAAATTCACCTCCTTTGACATTCCTGAGAGCCTTCACCTTCTTCCCAGTATCCTTCTCAACTAATGCCTTAAATTATACAAATTTAGAAAATTCCTCATGAAAAAATCTAACATTTTCTACAGAAATCTTCAATAAAAATTACATAGAACTTATGTTTTGTTGTGGAGGTTGTAGATAAGGCTCCACAAACATGAGAGTGGACTCACTCCAAGATTTCATCTTCTCTACTATCTCTACCATGGAAGGTGGATTTTAAATATTTCCCAATGTGCAACCCTTGTAGACATATTGTTGGTCAAGGGAGTCTTTAGGGATACCAGTGGTATTTTTGTTGCATGATTTTTAAGGCACCATGGTGTAGAAGACCCAATCACCTATGCCTGTTGAGCTAATTTATTCACACAAATTAATACAAATATTCCTTATCAATCCGGGTTGGTAATACTTAAAGGAAAGTCCACTATATATGAATATCAGATGTAATCAAACTTGAAAGATAAGTTTTTCAAAAACTAAAGAAGTGCATATTACAATTCCAATTCACTTTGTAAAGAGGGAAAGTTGAAATGGCTCTTAATTTAAGAGGTCCAATTCTTCCTCGATTATTACTTGATGAACAGAAATCAGAAACTAATAGCTTAAGATGGAAAAATCATTAATGAAAGGAGGCTCCTAACTTAAGAGACCTTTGGTATGTTTCATCATAATTCATTCACCATAATGCAAAAAATACATAGGAAAACTGCTTGCATGTAATCAAAGAAAACTAGTTACAATTCACCAAATTAACAGAAGGAGTGTTCAACTTGAACACCTTGTTTTTCCAACTTAATAAAATGATGAATAAACTAATATCTAATGAAATCAATCACCACACATTAATCATAAACCAATCTGAAACAAAGCATGTAAACAAGTTCTACAATAACCAGATTATGGAAAATTAAACTAGTTTAAACAAAGAAGTGTACTTAGCTTGGAATGGGGGCCCTCCACCCTTGATTTGCACACTTGAAGGTTGATATTAGAAGCTTAAACTCATTCACACATCCACATTATTGAACAGCAAAATAGTAGTAGAACAGGTTCTTCAAATTAGCTCTCCAATCCAAAATGTCTTAGCATGAAATTATACAAAAGTCAATGCATAAGCCATCAAAGTCTTGGCTTTAAATAGAATTCTCATGAAAAAAAATTATCTACAATCCTTCTAACAAACATATCTACTGATATTCATCTATCTAAGTCGAATTCATCAATCCCATCCCAAGAAATATGGTCAATTCCATAGAATCTCAAAACTGCTCTATTTCTATGGAATTTCTGAGTGACTAGTCATGGTTGACCAGCACTAAATGGGCCTAATAAAGCTTGTTCTGTTCGAACCAAGTAGATTTGGCTCAATCCTAGTTCCCAAGCTATCCATCCATGCATCAAATTTGTGCCCAAGTGTCCTGCAAACATGTCAATCATATAGCTATTAGGGGAATTTCTGAATCTGTGAATATTTGCACTTGAAACCAAATTTTCATAAAAACTTTAGAATTTGAAAAATTAAAATTAAATACCTGAGTAGACATGAAATACATCAAAATGGGATGGATAAAGTGGAAAATAGATGGAAAATAGATGGATTAAGTAAGTTTCCTTTAGCAAAAATAAGACCAAAATCGAGGGCCAACAATGCCAAAGTTCTCCAACATCTCTACTCCACATTTATTCTGCCTTTTTTATCAATGTAGCATAATATCCCACCTCAAGTTTGTATAGGTTCTTCACTCAACTCCAATCTACTTCACTTTCCTGGTAGCCATGTGTCTTATAAAGGATTTCCCTTTATTGAAAATAGCATCATAGCCCCTATCCTCCAATACTACTATAGAGATCAGGTTCTTCTTTAGCCTATGTACAAATTCCCTGATTTTGTTAATTCCCTGTTGGTCTGTTAATCCCTGATTTTTCCCAAGTTCATTTCTTTTTCAAGCTCTTGTGTAGTTTTGATTAATGATGTTGTTGTTGCATCATCATAATAAGAATCTCTCTCTAATGCCTCCTGTTCAAAATCATCCTCTACCTGTTTTCCTATGGAACATGTGTCTACTAATTGAACTTCTTTTTCTCTGCTATTTATTTCAGTTGGACTTTTATTCCTAAATCTCCTAGGAATAGACATGAGAGACACTTCATTTTCTTGCATTGCTATATTAATTTGCTTTTTAGCTCTAGTCCTGGGATAGAAGGGTGAGCTCACCATTCCCCTGGTTTCCTATTCTACTTTGTTCTGTCCTTCATTGATCTGTTCATTAAATTGGTTTTTACTCATGAACTCTCTCCAAATTATTCCTTGTGACCTTACTTGATATTCAACTAGGATTTTTATCAACCCCTAGTGATAAATTTGTGCTTCTTTGGGCTTGTGTTCATGTTTCACTGTCTCTATCATCTTCAGGAGGTTTCTAAAGAGAAAGTATGGCAGATTAATCTTATCTTCCCCCTTAATGTGTTGTAGGAGTCGGATATGATATAGATGGGAAAAACAATATCCCCTATCACATGTAAGAAATTTCTTTATAACTAGAACCAAATCACCCCATGGTTCATTGAACCATTCCCTTAGTATTCCTTTGGTTCTGTCAAAGGTTCCTTTTCAGTTATTTTCAAGGAAGAAAGTCCATGCTTTCTCCTTGAAATGCAAGTGTTTATGATACTTCTCTCCTATCATAGGGAGGTCTAGAGCTTGGGAAAGGAATTCTTGAGTCACAGGGATGATAACATTTCCTACCCTTGTTTGTTCTTGGCTATAAATGTTTATGAACTCCCTTGTTACCTCCTCACTATGGCCATTAAATCTCTACAAGAATCCTATCAGTCCCGCTTGGTAAAGCTTCTCTATGGTCTCTTTTTTCCAGTTTTCTATTTGAAACTTCAGCTCTATCCTTGTCGAAATTGTGTCTGAAAACCATTGAATGTATGCCTCTGCTATCATTATCTTCATCTTTACAATGACAATCTACAAATATTGTTTTGTAAAATGAAATTTTGAAGTCATAGAAGCTTACCTACCTTATGCAACAAACTTAATTCAATCTACTTGGGCCTCTGTTTGTTTCTTTTTGCAGCGACACAGTTTTTTTTTAATCCCCTGTTGTATCCAAACAGTCAAACATCCTGCTTTATATATCTCTGTAAAAACACTAGACTCTGTTTTGGAAAAGAAATACATAAGAAAACAAAATAATCATGTCATAATTTTGTATTTCTTAATGTATTCTTGAGGCAAATTTTTTTATAATTCATCATACAAGCCTAATCTTCAACGTTGTATGAAAGGAGAACAAAAAAATGATTTTCAATTATGCCCTGGTTGTCTCAGTTCTAAAAAAAAACAACTTATTTCTACAAAGAAACAAGTGATTCAACCCCTTATAACGGCACTTAAGAGAAAATATCCCTCTGTTTTTGCAATATATAATCCTTGTTATGTAATAACACACAATACAATCCCCTGTAGCGGCACTTAAAATTCATCTGTTTAGAATATACAATTCTTGTTTCACATTACAATCCCTTTTTTTCTTTTAATCTCATGCAATATGACCCTTTCTATCAGTATTAAAAAAAAACTCTTCTACAATACAACCCCTGCTTTATGAAACAACACTTAAAAGATTCATCCCCTGCTCTACACAACACGTGATACAACACAAAAAAAAAAAAAAAACTTTGTTTTAACGATGCCTCTGCAATACATAATCTTTGCTTTACAAAACACGCAATATGGTCCCAAAAACTCTGTTTTAATGATGCATTTTGCATGCAAAATGTGGTTGAAATGCCATATTGTCCGCACAGGTGTAATCTACTGGTTGTTTTGCATAATCTACGTGCTTCACTCAAATCCTTGATTTATGCAATTACACCTATGAACAAATTTGTTCTTTAATTCAGAGCCGTTTGCTTCATTAACTCACTGTTGTTTATCTAACCCTTACATTTATCATTTCTGGAATCGTGGTGAGTTTTCGGCGTTTACCTGGCTCATGGCGAGACTTGTGGATTGTTTAATGGTGCTCCATATCTCCTGTAGCTTCGTTTCGTGCTGACTGGTGGCAAGAACAGGCATATTAACAATTAAATGACAGACAGTTTTGGTGATTGAAATCCCGACTCATCTTTGTAAGCAAATCGAATCTCGTTTTTATATTAACTTTCCCGAGATTTTGGCAACCGTCTTGTGTTTTTTCCGTGAAGTTTTCCTACTTATCTCTCCACATATTTGCTTACGTTTTTCCCTCTCTTCGTCTGTCAAATGTGCAGTGCTTCACCACTGTTCCCCTGATCTCATTAAGGACGATGATGGCATACAAATGTGGCTTAAACAATTTGCAGAGTGGTGTTGAAATGCACAATAGACTGGCTAGTTTTGAGGTTTTCATGACCATTTTTTGTTTTTCTACCGTGCTCTTGGCTGAGTAAGCCATAAGCACCTCTATTGGCCATTTTTTACATGTAAGCATGTCGTGCATGTCATGCCAGTCCTGTTGACCAGTCGCCTGACTATGTCATTAGGATGGCCTGACCGTTTTTCATAATTCAAATATGAGCTTACCTGTATGTGAGTCATGGTTGTCCTCCCATGCAGCTTATGGCTTTGCCAACATGCCTTCTGTGCAATCGTTTGAACGCACCAACCATGCAAACATATGACGATTTGTATACATCTCTCCAATGGTTTGCGTGTACCTCTGTTCCACGTTGTTCAATCCACGTACTCGTTTGAAAGCCTATTTGACTCATGCGCTTGGTTTGGATTCATGTGCTTGGTTTGCATGTCCATTTAAATCATAGCCCCCACCTACTATCAATTATGTCGCCATACCATGCGATTATATTATATTATACTGCCATATGATGTGATTATATGACATTACACTGCGTATATGACTGCAAGCCCACCTACCTTATACCTCCACGTTTCATTATGAAGCTATGCAAATCCATATGTTTTAAATGGTGTGCCTTTCAATATGTTTCAATATAGCGCATATGTGCAACATGCAAATGTTTTAGCGCGCATATATTTCCTTATGAAATTTTTGCCTTATGATATATTTCCTTTTTCACATATAGTTCCTTATGGACTTTTGCCTTTCTTATTGTCTTTGCGCATGTATTAGAAATATTTCCCATATTGCTCATAATCTAAGGTTTTGTGCACATGTATTTCCTTTTTGAAATACTTCTTATAATTTTAAAATGACCACCTAGGTCATATTTAAAATTATTTCCATGTCTAATGTTTGAATTGTTTGTGCAGGTTCCAACATGTTGCACTCTTTTGATCCCTTTTTGCTTTTAAGGAAAAATACTTAGGGGTTAAGGTCATAAATATGGAATGGTATAGGATGTACAAGGGTTATAGGATATGACACTTAGGATAATGGGTGGGGATAATGGAAAATATATACTTCAAGTACTAATCTCAATTTAACAAAGACTAAAAATTTCTAAAAAAATTGAATTTACAAGAGCAAAATGACTATACTTGTACTTCCCTGGTAATATTGGATGATGTCTACTTCTTTACAAGCTGGATGAAATCGTTTGATCAAATGTCGTAGATAGATTGAAAGGTAGAATTTATTTTTGCTTCCTGTTATTCATTCTTCATTGGTTCTGGTTCTTGAATTGTTGGTTGTTGTTCAGGTCCCTCTACAATGATTTCATGACTCAGGTCCCTCTGCAATGATTTCATGACTCAGGTCCCAACTGTCATGCACATGTGTATGCAATATGTACATGTTTCTGCTAATATTTTAGGTCCCTCTGCTATTGTTGTTCAGGTCCCAACTGTGAACAATACAAGTTTCGCCATTAATTCAGCTGCAAAACTAAAGTTCTTGTGTAATCGTCCTCCTTGCTTGAGATATGACTTGTCCTCAAGTCATATTTATGTGGAGGATATCCTGCAAATCAAAGTTGTGATAAAAATAGAACAAGAAAGTGAATTCATACAGTCCAAAACATGTTGCTTTTCCTCTATGAATTCGTGTTTGCTTTGCACCAGTATCCTGGTTTTCACTAGCAAACAATTTTATTTTTTTATTTTTTTTATTGTTTATTTTTTTATTATTTTTTAATTTTTTTTTTT
>APFE030666750.1:12556-23162 GCA_000404065.3 Pinus taeda | reverse complement strand
CTTAAATGATCTGGTTTACGCTGTTTCTTTCACATATGAGTGCATGTCTTAGGAATTCTTAACTTCTCTGGGATCCCACTCATCCACTTCTCCTCTTCGTCAGCATGATGAAATGATTCTCCTTTGCCTTTCATCCCTGATGTTCACTCCACACTTTCAGCAGACCGAGATTTGTATCCTGTGTGGCTATCCTGCTCCGTATCCCCTTGTGACCAAGAAAACGCTCGCATGCCTCAATCTGTGACTCCATGCCCAATGGTTCGAAACTTATCACATCTCACCGTGCCTCTTCGTTCGAGAATCCTACCTTCTTCCCAATCACAATCAACACTCCCTTGAAGTCAAAAATCTAGCCTAAAATCATCAACTAAGGTTGAATCAAAAGGAGAGAGCCCTCTCCGATTGCAGGTGGGCTAGAACCTGCAATCAGAAGATTGGTTTGTGGTTACCTCGGCCGTATCCCTATTACGAGCCTAGGGACAACCTGAGTGATAACACTCTCTATGACACCATTATGTTATGGTGTATATGGAATTGTGTGTTGTAGCTATATACCTGCATCAATACAAAGTTGCTGCACATATTTGTTGACATACTCCCCCCCATTATCAGTACAGAGTATCTTAATCTTACACCCAGACTCATTCTCAACATGTTCTTTAAATTCTATAAGGCATTCAAATACTTCTGATTTTAATTTTAGAAAAAATACCCAAGTAAAGTGAGAGAAATCATCTATGAAGGTGAGTAAATATCGAGCCTTACTGATTGAAGGCTATGGGAATGGGACCGTGATGTCACTGTGAATCATCCCAAGAGGTGAAGAAGCTCTTTGTGCCTTCCCTTTGTCAAAATGTTTCTCCGGATGCTTGCCAAAAATGCGTCCTTGACATACACCACTTGTGAATTTAATAGCGGGCAATCCTTCTACCATGTTTTCCTTGCTGAGTTGATGCAAGTACTTATAGTTTAGATGGCCAAAAATTTCATGCCATAACCTGTTGATATCATTAGATTGTGACAGAAATACAATGCTAATAGATTTAGGAACAAAGTGGGAGAAGAAATAAAAATGAGAACCATGATTTGCAATTCCATGTCCAAGCTATGAGCCCATGGAAATGTTGGTAATCACTGCGGAGTCTGGAGTGAACTCCACCTTCCTTCTAGAGCTGGAATGAGTGATATGATATATCGAGAGAATATTTGTGGAAAATGAGGGAAAATGAATTACATTTTGGAAGCAGTCCCCTTCAAGGTCTACAATTCCTTCTCTGCACACCTTTGTGGGTGTGGCATCTCCCAAGTAAATTGGGGATCTGGTGCTTTCTTCAATGGAAGAAAATTCATCCTTTGATGCAGCCATATGGTTCAATGCACCTGAATCAAGGATCCAAGCTGATGGAGTGGATGTGATAGCCATTAAAGCAGGACCATCTCATGCTATCCCTCTCCCATCTCCTGTTCTGTTATCATCCTTCTTCTTTGGATTCTCGGGCACGCTGAGATTGTGCTGCTATAATTGCTTGGCTATCTCATCGATTGTTTTCCTCATGCAATTTTCCTCGGGATGAAAACCTTTGGGATAGTAGCAGAAAAGTGTTCTTTCCTTCTTCTTCTTACCCTTAGGCAAAGAAGAGCTCTCTAAAATATTTTATGGTTCTCTTCTTCTTCGATTCATTAAATTTACCCTTCCCTTTTTGCTTGTCTCTTCCACTGCCCTTTGGAGCATCAGTAGCCGCAAGTGCTTGGTTCTTTGAATGCTTGATGGCACCCACTTGGACTAACTTTTTGCTCTTGAGTCAACGTTGCAATGAATTCATTCAATGGAGGCATTTTCCATTTTTGCTGAGTCAATGTAGATGCTTGAAAAGATGATACAAATAAAAATATTCAGGGCCTAATTTCGAGAGAATCAAAATGATGAGTTGATCTTCCTCTTTCTTGACTCCACATGCATCAAGTTCAACAAGGAGGGATTTGAACTTGGTGAAGTATTCTTTTAGGTTGCTGAAATGAGTTGGACTCAGGGATATGAGTTCATTCTCTAGTTGATGCAGTCTCATTTCATCCTGCTTTCCGAATAGTACTTTCAATGTGGTCCAGACCGCATCGGGAGTAGTGGATCCGCTGACATGAAAGAGGAGTTCTCTGGAAATTGTTTGGCATATTAGCCCAATTTTTCATCTAATTTATTGAAATACTTGATCTTCTCCATTGCAGAAGTCAGTTCAGTCTCCGTTCCCATTGGTACCCTATAAAGCCCTTTGCTTTGGAGGAGCAAAGTGATCTTTGTCTTCCATTCGAAGTAATTGAAAGGATTTAGAACGGGTTTTGTCGACTGAGAGAGATGATCCATTGCTGATTGTTGCACCTCCTAATGATCTATACCTGCAGATAAAACTGTGTACAATCAACTAGATTCAAACTAGCTCTGATACCATGTAGAATTCCTGCAAAAACTCCAATAAATCTAGAATTCTAGTTAAATTAAACACAAGTAATTTGTTGATATTCAAGAGAGGAGATAAATAATTTGCTTCATAAAATCAATGTATTAAATTAATGAACAATAGTAATACATGAGTAGCCAAACTTCTGATCCTAAAGGGAGATAGTTATATAGAAATTGTTGAATCTAGAAAACTAGGAAAAAACTAGAAAAGGCTAAGAAAAGCTACAGAGAGGCCTAAAATAGCAACAATAACTCAAGAAAACCTATGCCAACTATCAACCATGAGGAAATCATGAGGAGGGGCACATTTTCCAAGAAAGGCAAATTTAAAACATGCTAAAATGGTCCGGGGGACCAAATCCCTTGGTTTAAGGGGAATCTTCATGTGAGGCGCCAATCATCAAATAACTCAAGTGGATGAGGTGTGGTTAGGTGTGAACATGCACTTAGATGTTTAAGTGGTTTAGAAAAGTGGTTGGGCCAATATTTCCATAATATTAAGTGTTTAAAGGCAAAAAACAGGGAAAGTTGGTCCATTGAGCTAGTTTACCAAAAACCAAGTGTGAACATGATTTTTAGTGCATGTGGCTAAGTAAAGGATACTTAAGCTAAAAAATAAATGTATATGTTAGGGTTATATTCCAACAAAATTCTCTCTTCATGAATTGTTTGAAATCAACGATGAGGAAATCATCACTGCTTATAAAAATCAAATTATCTACATATAAGATGACAATGAGAATCTTACCTTCACTCTCTTTGATGTAGAGAGTGGGTTCACCATCACATTCGTCGAAACCATTGTCCAACAAGTATTCATCTATCCTAACGTACCATGTGCGCAGTGCTTGCTTCAACCCATAAAGAGCTTTACTCAATCGATACACTTTGTCTTCTTGGCCTTCTACCTCATAAACAGGCGGTTGCGCAACGCACACTTCCTCTTTCAGCACTCCATTCAAGAATGTTGATTTTACGTCCATTTGATGCAATTTCCATTTATGGTTCATGAAAATCGCCACAGCTGTGCACACTGTCTCCATCCTTGCGACTGGCGCGAACGTCTCCGCGTAATCTCTTCCATGATGCTACTTGTATCCTTTGACAACTAGACTTTCTTTGTGCCTTTCAATATTTCCCTCAACATTACTTTTGGTCTTACAGAATTACTTCACTTCAATGACATGTTTTCCTTTCGGAAGGTTCACTAACTCCCATGTGTCATTCCTTTCTATTGCTTCTATTTCTTCTTCCATTGCCACAACCCATTTTTCTTCTTTGACTCCATCCTCAAAATGGATTGGGTCATCTACATGACAAAACAAGGAAAATAAGGAAATCAAACCAGTGCTACTATCAACTTCGTCTTGCTCATAAATTGCATTTAAATTTCCAAATTTTGGTCTTCTTGTGCTTGTTTAAGATGGGCTTGACATGTCACTTGGTGTTGCGCTTTGCGGCGTGATTGGAGAATCACTTGCTTGGTTGTACGAAGTTGTCCTATTATTTGTTGATGGTGTTGCTTGTTGCCTGCTTTGTTGCACTTGAATAGAAGTAGAGGGAGTCACAATTGAGGAATTACTTACTGTCGTTAATTCCTCTTTGTCCTCATGTGGTATACATGCTTTGACATTGACTTCCTTTTCTAAACTTGCATCCCATGCTTCCTCTTCTCTAAACTTCACATCTCTGTTGATTATGACCTTCTTGGTTAATGGATTGTAGAGTTTGTATGCCTTGGATTCATCACTCTATCCAACAAATATACATTTCTCCCCCTTGCTATCCAACTTTTTCCTCAACTCATCAGGGACATGTGCATACGCCACACATCCAAAAACACTCATGTGGGTGACACTATGATTTCTTCCACTCCATGCCTCTTCAGGAGCTATGTTCTGGACACTTTTGGTTGGACACCTATTCAAGATATATGTTGCACAAGCAACAACTTCAACCCAATAATCATTTGGGAAATGCTTTACCTTCATCATACTCCTTGCCATTTCCATAATGGTCATATTCTTCCTTTCTTCCACACCATTTTGCTGAGCTGTATGCCTTGTTGTAAATTTCTTGTGAATTCCATGATCCCTACAAAAAAAAAGGAAATGATTTGAGATGTATTCTCCACCTTTGTCTGTCCTGAGAACTTTGATGTAGTGTCCATTTTGCTTCCCAACAAGAGCTTTATATTGGCGAAAGTGCTCAAGCACTTCACTTTTTTATTTTAAATAAATAGACCCATGTCTTCCTTATGTAGTCATCTATGAAGGTCAATAAATAGTGGCTACCACCAATTGATGGTGTTTGCATTGGTCCACATAAATCTGAGTGGAAAATCTCCAAAGGTGCCTTCCCCTTACTAACTTTCCTGCTGGAAATGTCTCTCTATGTTGCTTTCCCAAGAAACATCCTTCACATAGGATGTCCAATTTTTCTATGAGTGGTAGACCTTCACCATGCTGTTCTTATGCAGCAAATTTAATCCTCCAAAGTTGAGATGTCCAAATCTCAAATTCCATAACCAATTTTCATCTTTGACCTCTACTTGAAATTTTACTTGTATGAAAGCTGCATCTTTTCTTGCATCCTCTTGTGAGTTCATTGAGGTTTGTGCTTGTGCACCTTCTCTCTGCAAATTGATCTTATTTTTAGGGGAAACATTCTATTGTTTTTCATCTGAACCTTTGCAATCAACTGTCTGCTCTGTCTGCTTGGAGGTCTATCAAAAATTGTGCACACACCATTTTTGAAAAATACATTGTAGCCCTTTTGTATGAGGTGTCCAATGCTCATGAGGTTATGCTTCAGACCGGGGACAAAGTAAACATCTGAGATGTACTTCTTCTCCCACTTCTTTGTTAGGATATTAACTCTTCCTTTTCCCATGACAGAAACTTTGCTATCAATCCCTAATGTCACTTCAGATTTCACACTTTCATCTAGATTGGAAAATATTTCTATGTTTCCTAACATGTGGTTGCTACACCCTGATCTAGATACCATATATCACTTTGTTTTCCTTGTGCTACATTACAAGCTAAAAACATGTTATCATGGTTCTGACCTTCTTTTGTGAAATTTACACTTGGTTTGTTACTAATGTCATATTGCTTCTTTCTACATTTATTTTCATAATGACCATATTCCTTAAAGTAATGACATTGAACTTAAGATTTATCATACCTCTGACCTTGTGCTTGATTTTGGCTTGGGCCTTGATTTGTATTTTGATTGTTTCCTCTTCCATTTGAGCTTGAAGGGCTACTTCTTCCACCTATGTGTGGGCTTCTTCCTCTTTCTCTAGCATATGATCTTCCTTTGCCTCGACCTTAACCAAATGATACTTGTGTTTTGAAGGCATGCTCCAATGAGGATCTTGCTGCTCTATTCAGTCTATGTTCATGAGAAATCAGTGATGCATTAAGCTCATCCACTGAGAACTGTGAGAGATCCTTTGTCTCTTCTATGGCCACAACAATGGCATCAATCCTTTCTAGAAAACTTCTCAAAACTTTCTCAACTATTCTTCTTTCCTCAAGTGTCTCACCATGAGACCTGGTTTGAGTAACCAATCCACTTACATGTCTAAAAAACGAGTCTACATTCTCAGCCTCTTTCATACAAAGTGTTTCAAAGTCTCTTCTCAATATTCACAGCTTTCTGTCTTGACTTTTGCCATGCCTTGATAGGTTGTGTGGAGGATGTCCCATGCTTGCTTGGACTTCATTGTTGCTGCAACCCTTGGGAAAACACTTTCATGAAATGCTTGAAAAATGTAGAAGAGGGATTTTGCATCTTTCTTCCAGTTGTCCCTTAACAAATCTCTTTTTGCTTGAGATAGGACATTTTATGCTACTGCATCTACTAGTTCTTGAAAACCATGCTCCACCAAATCCCAAATGTCTTGAGAAGAAAACATGGCCATGCTCCACCAAATCCCAAATGTCTTGAGAAGAAAACATGGCCATGCTCCACCAAATCCCAAATGTCTTGAGAAGAAAACATGGCCTTGATTGTAATAGCCCAATAATCATAATTTTTTCCAATAAACTGAGGTATTTTAGTCAAGCGTGTGCTTGATGTTGCCATTTCTTGAGTGTAAAAGAAACTTTCTACTTGCTGGTAAATATGCTAAAAACAATCTTCCCTAAAAGCAATTTTAACTACTAGTAAAAACACATGTTTTTACATTAACAGAGTTTAACCCACTCTGATACCATGTTAGAAAAAAAAATTATTTGGAGAGGTAGAGGGTAGAGGTTCCGATTAAATTTTAATTCATGAAAATACATTAATATGATACTGCAATTCATTCACCAGTAAAAACAAGGTGTTTACAGTGATTTATGCTTCACCACGTAGTAACACGCAGTAGAACACAGTAACTATTTTTTCACGCACTCACCAAAATTTGCTCCACTATTTTCTCCTCACAAACTCTAGCTGTCTAACTTATCCAACATCTCTTCCTCTCTAACACAAAATGACTTTTACATCCATATTTATCTCAACATACAATTTTAATACGTTGTTGTTGTTGAGTGTGGACAATATTCGTGTACGTGTTTGTGGAGAGTAAAACACAATAACTATTGTTTTCATGCGCCCACCAAAATTTACTCCACTATTTTCTCCTCATAGACTTTAGTTGTCTAACTTACCCAACCTCTCTTGCTCTCCAACACAAAATGACTTTTACATCCATATTTATCTCAACATGCAATTTTAATACATTGTTGTTGTTGAGTGTGGACAGTAATCATGTACGTGTTTGTGGAGTATGGGCAATAATCGCGTCGGTATTTACTAAACTTCAATAAATTCTTTAAATTTTATGATGTGTTGCGGAATAGTTCGCGTGGTACTTCTATTCCTTCCATCTTCGAACAAAGACGCAACGTACAAAAATACTTCTGACAAATATGGCTCTTCTCAGGGTGTTTAGCGTAGTTGTTGGGATTAATATTTCCAACCATTCGCTATGCATGTGAAAAGGTGATAAGATGACTTTTCGGTGGTTTCAACTCTCAATCATGATTACACTTCTGAAAAAACAAAAATAACAAAACTTAATTAATTTTTATACTTCATTATATATTGAAATGCCATTTATTAACTCAATTACGGAATTCATATAAAAAAGTAAGCGTTTTATTAAACAAAAAATATATCATAATAGGTTTATGATAGGATTATGAGTTCAAAATCTTTAAAACTATATTCTTTAATTTTATTTTTATTATGTTCACTTTCTTTATAATTTGTTTTTATTGTTAAATTTTCTAAAAAATGATAATATTTAAATGATGTTATTTTTCCTATTTTATTTAATAAATGATATTCAATTAATGAAAATGATATTCTCGGCATTAATGAAAATGATAACATGGCCATTTCTGGCCATTCAATCATACATATTAGAAGTCTCCACGTCATAGTGAATTAATATGGCAATCTCTAAACCCTTAGCGTATTCATACCAAACATGTCATCAACCTACGCTTTTCTGCGATATTTACATTTGCTCTAGGTTACAAGTGAGAATTTCCCCCTGCAGAGCCAAATGTTTAAGCAATTCAGTGACGAAAGGCCAAAGCCATCCTGGATTGCATCCCCATAGCCTTCATTTCATTACAAGGAGGATAACTCGAAGCTCGGTGTCATGCGCAGGCCAGAATACACAAGGAAGGAGATTTCTCCAATGACGTCGTGGCCAATAGAAGTTGACATAGAATGACTCGACCAAGCATGCTGCCAGCAATTCAATAAAAAATACTTTAACCACCAACTTTAGCTGGTATAGTATAGTTATTTATTTGTATTGTAATTTAGAATCTTCTATGCAAGGTGGCTTTGATGAGGACCAATTCCCTAGTATAGTTTGAGTTGTTTCGGTCTCTTTAGACCTTTTCATTACCAAAGTTATCTCCTAGTGAGTTCCTTTGTTTAGCTACTTCACAATCACTCTCTCTCGCTAGTTTCGGTTCTAATCTCCTAACTAAATTCTATCTTGTTCTAGTTAACCGCTTACTTTCCCATTAACTCTCACAATTTTTTTAACTTTATAACTTACATGATTTTTATTTATTTCTAGAAATAGGAAAAGACATGTACTCGATATTTGTTTTATTTTCTAAACATAAAAAATAATTAATGTAATTATCTTAGAATAATTAAATTCTATCATATTTATGTTGAAGGCTAACATGAGAGATTACCTCTAACTTTCAAGATAAATAGTTAATGAAAATGGTTATGCCAAACAAGGTAAGGAAAAAAAGAAATAAAAAAGAAAAATATAACTCCTAGTTTTTTGTGGCCTTATATCACTGGTATGTAGCTTGTTGGTTTTGTCTATTGGGAAAGAAGAATCCTAAATTTTACAAAAAACAAGAGAGAGAATATAGACCACCTGAACAATAACAAGGTGCGAGAGAAATACATTGTGGTGGATTTTGGAATAGATATTTTGGGAGAGAAAGACAATATCTAGATAACCCTTACCAATGGGAGAAAAAGATTGGTAAACCCATAAAAGTGTTTGCATGATGCTAAATAGAAGGGGGAGGTACCTCCAGAAATCCTCCTAGTTTATCTAACAGTTATAGGAAAATCTCAGGTGGGACTGCTAGCAAAAAACAGTTCAAGGTTGGGAGGAGCATGGAAGGATGTTGCATAATTCTGAAGGAATTATTAGATAAGTAGTTACATTGATGTGATGATGCTAAAATTGAAATGGATTTTGTATTACAGACATTTTGGTTACAGGTTGTCAAGAGACAAGTAAAGGTAAGGGGAAAATTGTAATGAAGATACATATATTCATGAAATAGAACTGTTGTGGCTGAATTAAAAAAAAAAAATGTTTATGTTGAGAGTGAAAATTAGCTATAAAGAATTTAGATCTCTAGAAATTTATGTTTGCAGGTCAGACTATAGTTTAAAGAAGTTGAGTTCTGGTTCAATAGTCGAAATTGCTTCTAAGAATGATTTTATTTATTTATTTTTATTTATTTTATTATTTTATTTATTTTTTCTATATCTAAGCTCTATGCTAAAATATAGTAAACTATTTAATACTACATGGTGAGTTTTTAGATGAAACCCTTGAAAACCCCAGCGGCAGATATTCCATCAGGGGTTTCTTTCAGGTTTGGTCTTGAGTTGAACAAGCTAGGTCATAGCTACTAGAAACAGTTCTAAATTAGAAGTATCATTGATGCACTGGACTCAAGAAATAAATAAATAAGTGAATGATTATGACATTAATTGTATTATATTTATCTCACTTAATTGAGAAAGATACTATACATAAATTGTATGATGGAAAAACCACTAGAAGAAAGAAAACACTAAATATTTATATACCATAAGAGGAAAATAATTAACTAGTATCCTTAAGTGCCAAGAAATTTTGTAGATATTGGAAATTAATTCCAACGATGCTTCAATTGCCTCATTCCAACGTCTTATAAAGAAGTTATGTCATTCTGAAGTTTTTGACCAAGAGTTAAAAGGTTAATAGCAGGGTTGATTGGGTCGCTGACTTGACAGACTGTATAACTAACATCATCAGCTGACTACACAGAGTATAGTTGGCGGTGGACCAATCAGGGTTTAACATGTGGCATCATTGTAAAAGTTGTAGGTGGCAGTTTTTGATTGGTTAGTATGGTTAAAGGTGGCCCAATAAGAGTTTACCACATGGCCCAATCGGAGGGTGTCGCATGGCCTTTTATGATTAGCTAAAATGTTTAAAAGGGTCAAATGGCCTCTTTGAGGTTCGACCCCTAGACCTCACAAAACACAACTCCGCACTCCAGCATCGCACCACAACTTTGGTTCTTAACTTATGGAGGTCGTTGATTATATTTATTTTCATATGTTTTGGCATCTAGAAAGAGGTTGGGTGGTTAGCCCCAACTCCAAGTCACATTAGTCATCACATGACCATAACAGAGTGGAGAGGGGCAGGTGGGAAGCCCTAGCCCACTACTACACCAAGGGCACTTTTGAGACATTTTTTTAAGACAAAAGAAATCTTTTGTCCCAAAAAATCATTTTTTATTTTAGTTATTTTACATTGAAAATTAATATCAATTGATTTGTCTTAAATATAAACTTTAAGACAAAAATACATTGAGA
>APFE030666749.1:0-33501 GCA_000404065.3 Pinus taeda | reverse complement strand
CACTTCCATCTTTATAGTTGTGAGTGGTATGCTTCCTGGTTGCCATAATTTTGCTTTCCATTTTTCTTGCTAACCTGAATGCCTTCTCTAATGATCAGGTTCCCAAAGGTGAACATCATGTTGGATATTATCCTTTAAAGTCCCTATGAACACATCAATCCTATGCTCCTCTGGAATATTTTTTACCCTTATGTTCAATTTTTGGAACTCCTCAATGTGCTCCATTATTGAACCTTTTGTTTGAGACTTATTAATTGGCTAAAAAAAGTGTTTTCTCTTTGTATACTCATAATGCGCTATCATTTCCTCCGTGAAAATTGACTATATGACAAGTGGTTTACAAGAAAAAATCCCTCTATACCATACAAATTTATTATGTTCTAAATATAAAGATGTAATACGTACCTTTTGTGGTGGCTTCACATCATGTAGATAAAAATATTGCTCCATCTATAGTATCCATGTTACCAGACCCTTGCCATCAAACTTCCTCATGTCTATATTTGGAATATGGAGGGTATTTAATCCAAAATTATATTCTATGAAATCATGATTAATTTTTTTTTTCTCATCATGAGTTTCCTCTACTACCTTTTTGCCATTAGGAAGCCTTTCTTGTAGCAACTTTGTCCCACCTTCCTTCAAACCTTCCATGTCTTTCTTCAAATCTTCCATGTTGCCTTCAAATTTCTCTCCTAAACCATTGATATTAGTTTCCATTCCATAGATAAATACATTTATCCTAGTTTATATCGCATTCTTCAAATCATCCATCCAATTTTGATTACTAGGTGTTTCTATTTTCTTGATTCGAGACATTCTTTTTCTTGCTTTTAGGAGCTCGATATTGAAATGATTGTAACACTAGAATTTTTAATCTCCAAGTTTTGACCTTTCATCATGTGGTAGTCCTATGAGCCCTCTTTCCAACCCCACAAGGCTGATCGAGAGTGGATTCTCCAAGAAATCGTTATGTCTAATCTCCCACAATGAAATGATTATAGATAGGGTCAATAGAGTGAACTTGTACGAATTGCCACGTGTCACGGTTTCCACCTTCACACCTAAAAAAAATACCCAAAAAACTACAATCCACCATATTTTGTTACTTTTTATGAACTTTTAATATGATTCTCAAAGAGAGAGTTATGACAATTTTCCCAAGATCACCTATTTCATATGGAATTTGGGAGCCTGCAGAAGCCCTAATTTCCTTGGATCCTATATCCAAGAATACAGTGAAACCAGATATGAAATTTTCGCACAAGTTTTAGTGAAATTTATTCTCAAATTGATTTTAATTTTATCTTTTGAAGTTTTGTAGAACAAAAGGTATAACAAACATTCCAAGATGTCTTGTTTGAGATGGAATTCTGGAGCTTGCAAAAACCTAACTTCCTTGGCTCATACATCCAAAAATATAACGAGACAAGATCTAAAATTTAGACACAAGTTTTAGAAAGATTTTAGTTCAAATGGGTTTTACTTTTAGCTTCTAAAACTTTGTATAAAAAACTTTATAGGGAAAATTCCACGATGACCTATTTGAAGCAGCAAAACCCTAGAATCCAAAGCTCTGACACCAAATGTTATGCAACCATCTCACAAAATTGAAGAAGAGATAGATCAACTACTTCAAAATAAGCCTCCTTAAGGGGAAACCTCTTTTACATTACATAAATGAATAATTATTTGATGATACAAATGACAATACATCCTTTCTATATATAGGAGTCTAAGGGGTCACAATATAATCAGAGTCGACATAACAATAATAATGTAAGGGCACAATAATAACAATATGGGGACATGGGCACAACAATACAATAAGTGGGTTGAAATAATAATAATAAGGGGCTACCATATTAATATAGGAAGATAACAAAACTCATTAAAAAGGTCGGTATAAATCTTGATTTCTTCAGGGGAAAATGCAGCTTCGATGAAGATATTTTTGACGATATTGGTATTCCTGGAGATGTTAGCCATAATGGTTTTTGAAATATTGTACCTATTACCTTCGGAAAAAAAATTATGTTGGGGCCAAAGGATTTAGAATTTTTTGAACACTTCCAGTTAAAGAAGGACTGGAAAAATTTGACTGAATTTGATGCAAGTAAGAGATAAAATATGGCCGATGATGCAAATCAGCACATGGTCTATCTAAATTAGTCATGTCTTCGAGGATTGCCTCTTCAGATGGTTATACTATGTCAAGGAAGTCCATAGCTAAAATAGAGTCGAGAGTCTAGATCAAAGCCATATCACCATTCAAATCCTATGATGGGAGAGGAATGGGATCGTAATCTGTATAATTCACTATAGATTTGTACACGATTTCTGATGAAAATATAGGGTATGCCTTTCCACCTACTTTCCCCTATTCTAATGTGGCAGTAGAAGGGGGTAAGGGAGAAAGATCAACAAAATAATGAGTTTTGAAAAAACCTCTTTGAAGAGCGACCTTGGAGGATGAAATGGCATTAACATGAGAAATAGGAGAAGGAAGATCAAAAGTACCTATCAATGAGGAATACATTCCAACTCCCAAATTCTCCATAGGTGACTTGGTTTTCTTCACCAAGGGGATGGTAGAATCAAAAGATGCATTGTGATCATTAGGAGAATAAGCCATTTGATCAATTATATCAATTATCCTTTCATGGGGGAAACATAAGACGCGAAAAAACGATGAAAAAATAGCATCCATTGCATAAACCCAATTCTAACCCAACAAAATATTATAATCTAGGTTAGCATCAACTATTTCTACCTTGACATTGATAACCTTACCCCCATCATAGATGGGAAAGGCTGAAAGAATTACATGAGGCCTATGAGAATGACAATGGAATGGAGTAAGGAGAGTAGGGGAAGGAACAACATCCAGAGACCCAATAGCCTTCCAACATGACATCGAAATGGCACATGTGGAAGCCCCTTCATCAAATACAATTTGAAAGATATTCATTTTCTGATATGTAGATTTAATATGGAAATCCATGTGATGAGGGAGTCTCTTCTTAGCACTTGACATATCAAATGTTATAAAAACAGAGTTTTCTAGATCCAATACTTCAATCTTAGTGAATAATGCACTCCTTTGTGTAGGACACGATTGGAGTACCTCTAACACTAACACCGCACAGGGGCTATGAGCTAGATCTTTGATAATAGAGTAGTTATGAGCAGCCCTAGCATTGGGATTAACAGTCAAACGTTTTGTAGATGCTTTCGACATCTATGGTATAGACTCAACTACGAGCCTCTCAATATGGAGTGGCTCTGGAATATTGGAAGAAGCGTTAGCCTTAGAAGGTTTTGACTAACCATAATCATGTGATCTTCTAACAACATCAACATGAGGCCTCACCATATAGACATTCGATGTGGAATACCCTTCCTAGTTGCCCCCTACCAGAATTAACGCCAACAAGCATTTGTTGTCCTCAGGGAAAAGGGTTAGTTAACACAGGCTACGAACTCGAAGAACCCTGTTGAGGAAACAAGCATTGAGCATCTTGAATCTTAGGGAAAAGATGGGTAAGATGATCCCCACTACATAACTTTCATGGGAACTTTACTTTCCTTTTTTATTCCTTCTTTCCTTCTCCAGTATCATTACTGGATTTGTTTTCATTCACCTTCCCACCATTATATTTCTTCTTACCACATCCCTTTTTCTTCCCACCAGATTTTTGGTCTCCTTTGGGGTTCGAAAAATGGACAAGATTAACTACTAAAGGTTATGAAGGCATATCCACTCATAGTGAAGCCTATGTTGGAGAAGCAATTTGTAAAGACAACTGCTAAAATTGACTCAATAGGTTAACCATACTACTATTGATTGACCCAAAAATTCAGTCGGCATGGGGTGTTGGCTCAGGTTTGGCTAAATCGATCTTGGATCGAGGATCATCAGAAAGAATCTTACAAATGACTCTAGACTGAGAATACATGAGTTCTAAATATTGTTCTCTAAATATGGGTTGTTCTTCAGTGAACACTCCAACGAGTGACACATCCTTAGAAATTTGTCGTTGCAAGGATTTCAAAAACCATTCGAGAAGGAACCCATCAGGAATATAGTCCTTAATGAGCTTCTTCCTTTTGCACTACTCTTGGATGTGGTCAAAAATATGGGTTGCCTTGTCTTGTTCAAAACTAGCTAGAAGCTAAGTTCCAACATCATATCTGACATGCAACTGAAAATGGTTTAAAAGCATAGTAGCTAGTTCGCCACACATAGTAAAGATACCCCCTCTAATCTTAATATACCATTTTGCAGCATTTTCAGTTAAGGTGCGTTGGAAAAATCTCCACCTGATCAAATCGTTGATCAAGGAGTTCGATGAGCACCATAAATGTAACATGGTTATATGACTAGTCAGATCCTCCCCATAATTCCCTTCAATTCAGGAATATTAGAAGGAAGTTTGGTGGAAACCGAAGGCCAAACCCGATTGTATTGGATCAGATGATTTGTCAACTTCAAAATATTTGGAAATCTTAAAGTTGTCAAGAACGATAAGCGTAGAGGAGCAGGAAAATTCCACCCACCAAGAGCAGAGTTTCTGATATTACAAAAAGAGTATCTTGGATTTGGAGAGGCACCAGGTTGCCATGGGTTACTCGTAGAAGGAGTTGAATAATAAGGAAATCCTTGTGGCCTAGAAGTATTCAGAGGGTATCGAGCCCCTGTCACAGGGTTACCATACATAGGACATTTTCCTCCTATATGAACATTGAAAGAAGGGGATAACCCATGATATGGATTCCATGCACTAACTAATGGAGGAAAGACCTATGAGGTTTGGGTGGAAGGGAAGGGCATACTCCACTATTGACCAAACAAATGGGATAAATTTCTAGCCCCTAAACCACTAACAGAAGGATTTGACCATCCTTGACTTGCATGGAAAGGATTAGCATTCTGAGCCTATCCTAAGTTCAAATATGGATTGGAAGGAGCTATATGACCACTTCCAAAAGAAAAACCTTAAAAATATGTTGAAACACTTGGCATATAAGTCACAGATGTGAAAACAACAAATGGGAATGTTGAAGGAACTAGGGGAATCCCACTGGGTGAAATCACGAAAGGATGCGCACCAATGAAAGGAGTGGAACATTGGGTTCCCCCACTCGAACTTGGAATGGAGGTAGAGCCAACTACTATTGTACTAGGTGTAATAGTTGAGATAGCAATAGTACCCCCTCCTACAAGTGAAGGAGGAGTCTACACACCAGAGTATTAGTAGCCACACTTATGCCACTAACATTGGCCATCTAGAAAAAAAAATGAGAGTGAACAAGGCTTGTCGGCCTATGAGTCGAGGTACCCACATATGGTACAACGTACATAAGATGAGAAGGAAGGGGTGTCGAAGGAGTCACGGGGGACCCAGGGACGTCTTCAATATCAATCTTATCTTCCAATTGGAAGAGAACTCCAGTAAGGACCAAAGCATTTACATCCAAATTATGAACTACACTAGGTTCACCCTGTGAAATAAGAGACCTTAAAGAAGGACTAATCTCTGATGTGTCAGTTGCTACTGGATCAAAATCACCAGTAGACCTACTCTTATGCCTTCTAGATGAAGGCTTGGCACTCGCAGGTGAAAGCCCACGAAGCCTCTTAGGCTGGCGAACCTGTTGATAAACCACTTTTAAATGTTAAAAGAACTTTTTAAGACTCAAAAAATAAAAAAAATTATGGAAATCTAGGAGCAGAGAGAACTCACTAAAAAGTATCTAAAGATACAACCAAATAAGAAACTTCCAGGTATTTCCGCTCCGAGTGATTAGGACCAAATACCAAACTACAAGAAAGAAAATATAAGGACCTTACGAAGATAGTTTGGGATAATTACAGCCAAAGTCTACCAGCGAAGGTATTAGAAACAATTATGCTGACCTCCAGACAATAGTCTTTTCTGGTGCAAGTACCCAAGCTTTGCAAGGGCACCTTCCAAAAGTACTATGAAGGTGATACAATGTTATTCTCAAGTACCATGTGTATTCCCCCCCAAAGTTACCTATGTGGTCCCTAAGATAGGAAACTAAGGTCACTAGTTCGTAATCAGAAGTCGGCCAGAACAGTCGCAGGAGTGGGAAATAGCAAGTAGGAGAGGGGGTATCTCTCTTTCCATGTCTTCACTAATCCTCATGCTTAACTCATGTGTTAGAA
Source organism: Pinus taeda (assembly GCA_000404065.3). NCBI lineage: Eukaryota > Viridiplantae > Streptophyta > Pinopsida > Pinales > Pinaceae > Pinus > Pinus taeda. The sequence continues at coordinate 27,308 of APFE030666749.1, read as the reverse complement.
GAGCTTTTGTGAACAACTTAAGGAGACTAGATTTTCACCCTTTAATCAACTTCTATGTTTCAATTTAGAGTAGCCTTGGAGAGTTTACTCTCCACACACCTATTCCAAGGTCCTAAATTCCCTAGACTAATTGATGAATCTATGACAAAAGTAAAAATCTAGTTCATTTTAGATTAAGCGCATGATTTTATTTGTTGTTATTTAGTTCAAGGGTAGTAGAAGTGAAACTTATGATTTTTTACACAAATATAAACCAATAGAAAACTAGGCTACATGTAAATGAAACTTATTTTTCTTTGATGAAAAGTGATATTTATAGGGTTCTATGAGAAATATATGAAAGAAAAAACTCTTTTTTTCTTTTAAACACACTCACACATTCATCATCTATTGAAAGAGACTAAAAAAGGCCTAAAATGAAAACTACCTTAATGCATACTAGAATGCCTAAATACAAGATTCTATGGAATTCTCTAAACAAACAAATGTTCTATTTTAATATCTTAAAGTCAAAATTTAACCAAACAAGGAAAAATAAATATCCAAGAAAAATATATCTCAAGCGAAGAAAATCCCAACCTCAAATAAAGATTCACAGACTTGTTGATAAACAAAAAGATCAAAAAACAAAAAACCAAGAGAAAAAAAGGCAAAAACAAATGTGTTTCTTTTTCTTTTTAAGGATTTCAAATAAAAGTTTCAAAAAGCCAAAAAAATTAATCACTTGAAGATCAAAATCAAGTGAAAAGACACCAAATTTCACTAGCCATAAACGATCGCCGAGATGATAAGACCAAAGTGACTAAGAGATTAAAAACACACGAACAACCTGATCTATAGGACACATAAAAGATTCAAAAAACAAAATATTTCGTAGGACCAAAATATTTCCCTGAACCAAAATCGCAAATATCTTTCTTAAATAAACAAAAACAAACTCAAAGAGCCAACTCCAAGAATGAAACATGAAGCAATTAAAAGATTGGATTATAAGGTAAGTTGAGAATCAACTCACTGTTCTAGAGGCATAAAATAGTTAGACACTTTTACAAAAGGTCTGAAATCCGAACTAAGAATGCAAAACTTCAAAAAATTGCAAACACTAGGTTGATAAAATATTTTTGCAAAATGAGACAAAGAAGTTGACACTAGTAAGAAACAAGATCATTCCAGACTACAAATGACTCTAAAAGAGAAGGAAAACCAGGCTACTCCCTCAACCTAAGGAAAAATTTTGAAAAAATTCAAATTTTCCTAAATATACATGATTGTGTATAAGCAGAGTCACATGTACACACGACTTTTTTTGAAGAAACAAGTGTATGCGCTATTTTCTTTGGAATGAACTCCACGTGTATGTGACTGTAGAGAAGAAAAAACATATATGTAGAAAAATAAGGGAAACTAAAATGTACATGCCTGATCTAGAAGATCAGACTGATTACCCAGAATGAAAATGAGTCAATAATACTAGAAAAATCAAGAAACAAGATATAAAAACCCAAATCATGGACAAAATAACCCTTCTAGGAAATATGAGACTAGATTCCCCAAGGGAGTCACCAATTCTATTGGTGGGAAAAAATTCCCTAACATAAGGATTGAAAATCTCAACAAATCGAAGGGAGATTGTCAACAATAAGTGTACATTCAAGAAAGAAAACTATGAAAACTACTAAAGTTTGGTTTGAAAGAAGTACTTGTACCTCCTACATGTGATGTCGATCACGTAGGGTCCAAACACTTATCTTCCTCGAAAGTGATCAGACCTGCAAGACAATACAGAGAAGTATATACATAGAAAGTAAATCAAGGTGTGTGCATAATAAACATGTTATATCATCAATCATAAATATATAAATCATGATATATTAGACATGAGATCATAACATTTCAGGAACAAGACAAAGCTTCTTTATTGATATCAGAAAATAGAAGTGGAAGAATACAACTTGATCCAACCATGGCACCAAAGAAAACTTCCTCTCAATCTGTCCAACCCAAGGCTCAAAGATAACCTCTCAAGCATGTTCAAAAGGATATCATATAATGGAAGATGAACATATGTGCAAAGAAACAAGGGTTTCCTATGACTGGGAGTGCAGGAGGCATAGGGAAAATCAGACTTTATTTGGGGACTAAAGGGCTATAATTTCGATATCATATCTCCTTCTATGATTTAGGCCTTCCCATGAGGTGTATAAATACCACCATAAATAATTATATTCAATTAGGCCACAAGATCCTATAGGTGGGCTTTCAGTGAAACCTGTAAACCCCACCCAAGAAATAGGACATATGTTATTTTTTTCATATTTTAAATTATGTAGGCAGGTTCTTTATTATGGTACCCATGTGTGTACACGCTTTTCTAAGGGAAGAGTTGCGCATAGAATTGAAAATATTATTTTTTAATAAATGATCAAGTCAGAATGGGAAAGGGCTTCCCAAGGCCATATCAGAGCATCATAAATATAGGAGTGTTGAATGATGCTATAACACTTGGTAAAAAAATTGGATATAGGTAAGACTATAATCAAGGAAACGAAAACTCCATGCAATGTCTATATCCTAGAAGGTGGAAAAGAACACTAGTTTTTGAGAAAATATGAGTTAGCTATGGCATAAAAGATTGGAACACCTAATATTTTCTCAATTATAGAAATCAAGTAAGAAGGGAGAAGTTCGTGACTTGCTAGATATCTCTCCACTAGAATAGCATCTTCAAATCATGTCAATTTTGTAAGAAATCAAGAGTTCAGTTTAAAGATAAGGAATGCACTTTAGGTAAACCCTTGAACTTGTTCATACAAATTTATATGTACCTATGAGAAATAAGTATCCACTTCATGTTATTAATTGATGACTTTACAAGATTGTGTCGGGTCAATTTACTAAAGCATAAATATGAGGGATTTGAAAATTTTAAAATATTCAAGGTTGTGGTGGAAAATGAATTTGAATTAAAAATCAAATGCCTTAGATTTGATAGAGGGGGGGATTTTATATCAAATGAAAATTTCAAATTTTGTGAGCAGCGTGGCATCAAATAATGGTTTTCCATAGCTAAAACTAAAGCAGAAAGAATGAATAAAACCATTCAACAAATGGCATGTGCTATGATTGATGAGTCAGGAACACCTCAAACGTTACGGGGAGAAGAAATACAAACAATTGTCGATATACTCAACAAGGCCCATTTTCTAGTAAATAGTGATAAAACCCCGTATGAACTCTAGTATGGAAAACCAACAACTATTGAATACTTTTGAATCTTTGGAAGCAATTTTTTTATAAGGAAAAATGACGATAAGATTGGAAAATTTGAACCTTGAGTTGATGAAGGAATCCATCTTGGATACTCTTCCAGAAACAAAGGATATAAATGTTATAATAACAGGCTCTAAAAGATTGTTGAAAGTATAGGCATTGTGATTGATGAAGCATCCACAAGTACCAAAAACGAATTATAATTAAATGATGAACAAATTCCTACTAAAATCCAAGAATTTGTAGGAGAAGAAGAAAGAGAAGCATCAAAAGAAGGAAATCAAAATGTAGGTGTGTCAAAAAATACTCCATCAATATATGTTCAGGAAAATCATCTTGAATCTCAAATTCTAGGTGATAAAGAAGCCTAGAAGAACATTTGTTGGATAATATAGTAACTTAGCCTTATTTTCCATAATTGAATCTCAAAATGTGAATCAAGTAAGAAAATATGAATGTTGAGTTAAGGAAATGAATGAAGAACTTAATCAAATAGAAAACAACCATACATGGGAGCTATTACCAAGGCCTCATAATAAAAATGTAAGTGGTACAAGTGGATATTTAAAAAGAAACTGAATGAAAATGGAGAAGGAATCATAAACAAAGAAAGACTTGTATGCAAAGGCTATTCGCAACAGGAAGGGATGGACTTTGATGATACATTCATGCCTGCAACTAGACTTGAATACATAACAATGGTTCTTTCATTTTCCAACTTTTCTAACTTCAAGGTATATCAAACGGATGTTAAATCTTCATTTTTAAATGGGGACCTAGAAGAAAATGTTTATATTGAACAACCTAAATGATTCATACTTGGAAATGATAAAAATCTTGTTCGCGAACTTAATAAGGCATTATATGGGTTAAAATAGGCTCCTCGTGCATGGTATTATCATATTAACAAGTATCTTCAGCAATAAATATTTAAGAAAGAATCTGCAGATAGCAGTCTATATATCAAATATGACAAAGACAAACTCTTGGTAGTAGTGAAATATGTTGATGACATCATATTTGGAATAAATGTGGAAGCTATGAGTTAAGGATTTTTTCCAAAGAAAAAAACGGTAACTTTTTATTAATAATATAATAAAAAAAGTTACACCAGCTTAAGCAAGTAAGACAACTCAAGAAGCCAACCTGGGCACTATGAGCTTTACACTCTCAACACAGCGTTAGAAGACTAATGTGCACAAAGGAGGAAAGATAAGAGAAGAGAAGAGATACAGAAAAATAGGGAAGAAACGGACAGCCATATCAAGATTTCCGCCCATTTTTCTTTTCGACCTTGCGCCACTCTCCTTGAGTGGGCTCGATCGGTACAATGACCAAATGAGACTCAGTATTCTACAATCCTGTTTCCTTGTCAGAATCTGATGTATCAGAATGATGATGCCGTTTATTACCCCCCATACTTTGGTCCGCGCTGTCAGCTCAGCCTGATCGTGGTGGATCTCTGCCTGGTTTGAATGAAACTGTGGAGTCTTCTGATCTGATGTGTTTTCCTTCTGGTTCCCTGTTTCATCATTCTCTATAGTGATGTCATCCTCTTCTACTTCTGTTTCTTCGTCTTCTTTGTTCGAAGAGGCTTTCTTTTCAGCTGCAGTCTTCTTTGCTATCTCATCTATGTTCTGCCAACCCTTTGGCTTCCTTTGTTGTGGCTTGTTCTTGTTCTGGCTTTTGCATGCGTTGAACAAATGACCTGTTTGTTGACATCCCCTGCATCTGAATGCTGTATTCTCATAGTCCAGAGGTTGTTTCCATTGTGTGTTGTTGAAGGTTAAAATGATGCTTTCAGGTAGTCCTTGGCTAAGGTCTACCTCAACACATATCCTAGCAAAAGTAAAAATTCCTTTTATGTGTCTCTCTAGATCAACCTTTAGCATTCTTCCAAGGGTATTCCCTATAACTAATAGGGCCTTATAGTGCCAAAAATGTATTGGAAGATTATGCAATCTTACCCATACAGGCATCCTTGATACCACCATAGTATTGGGATCAAACTCTGGGAACCATGGGGTAATAAACAATCTCGCATTGCCCCAGAACCATGGCCCTTCACTGAGAGTTTTTTCCTTTTCTTCTTCTATGTGGAAATTTACTATAAAGAAACCCTTAGAACATAGGTTGATTTGACAGTTTTTTGTCCAGGTCGTGTGAATCCAATGGTACAACGCATCGGTTTTAGGCCAAAAACCGTTAAATCTACAAATAACAGTGTTTTTTATTAGATCTGAAAATATATATTTTACCTCTGGTAAATCCAGTGGTATGGAGGGATTCTCTGGGGCTTGATCCATGATATACTGCCCTGGAGGTGTATGGACAGCTGTAGGTTCTTTCCCTTTTGGAGAAACTTTCTCTTTAGCTGCATCACGATAGGAACCTGTAGATTTTGAAGTAGCACCCTTAGATCCGCCCCGCAATCTGTGATTGAGGAAAATAGTTGAGTCCTTTGCAACCCTGTAATGCTGGAGTGAATGTTGATCCTGCATGCATTGCCCAGAAAAAATTAGTATTTGTAATGCAACTGGAACTCCTAGTTTGACCTGGATCTCTCCTTTTAGCTCCATGACATTCATCCTGTCCCAGATCTGCATGCAAACGTGACTGCCTGCTGTTGATTTGATGAAGATTTGCATCAGATCCGCTCTGTCTGCTTTGGCCAGGTCCTGTTCTTCACATTTTTGTTCTGGATCTGGCAAAACCCCAGTTTGTTTTTGCCTGAAACATTTCAGATCTGATAGATCCACCTTTTTTCTCCAGTATTCTTCTAGATCTAGTTAGCCATTACCCGGAACGAGTTCCCTACTGTGGGTATCTCTCATTTGCCTATCGTATTCTGCTGGCCCTCTGACAGAGAGATGCATCAAGAAGGGAAAAGCCTGGATCTGCAGTATAGTTAACAGGGAAAGCACCAGGTTCCAAGGGATCAGTTCCATACTCCCCCCCCGAGTTTTTATTTCAGCTTTGCCTTTTATAAACGGCCCGAGACCATCATATCGACTCCATATCCAGCCATTGAAGGGGGCGAATCTGCCATCCATGAACAGGGCATTTGCGAAGAACACGCCAACACAAGCCCGCGGCCAGGAAGAGGGGACAAACCCCGGACTTAGATCTCTTTTGGACAGGGCTTGTAAGACCTTTCCAGCGAAAGATTCCACCCAAAGCCAGAGATAGATAGCAGAGAAAGGGTGCCCATCCGTTAAACATCTGATCGATCTGCAACAGAGAACAACTTTTGGTTCTGCGGCGGCGGCGCTGAAACATCTTCCTGAAACCCTAGGTCCGAGAGCAGCCTCCATCCTTTCGTCCCCAGCTATGAGTTAAGGATTTGCTTCAACCATGCAATAGGAATTTGAAATATCTTTACTTGTGGAGCTAACATACTTTTTTGGTCTTTAGGTTCATCAAACTATGGATGATATCTTCCTTTCTAAAACCAAATATCTCAATAAAATTATGAAGAGATATGGAATAGGAAACTGCAAACTTGTATGCACACCAATGGTAACATGATGCAATCTCAACCAAAATGATGACTCCCCTACAATTAGTCAACCTGAATAAAGATCTATGATTGGCAACTTGATTTATCTTATGGGTAAAAGACCAAACATTATGTAAGTAGTTGGCATAGTTGGATGATTCCAAACAAATACTAAGGAAAGAGATCTCAAAGAATTCAGGAGGATGCTCCAGTATCTGCAAGGCAATCAAGATCTTAGACTATGGTATCTGAAAAACATAGATTTTTCTTTTCCTGCTTACATAGATGCAAACTGGGCATGTAATGTTGATGACCACAAAATTACTAATGGAGGAGCATTCTACTTGGGACCTCACTTAGTTCCTTGGTTTAGTAAGAAATAAAGTTCTATTGCTTTATCAACTATTAAAGCAGAATATGATTTTGTTTCTACTTGTTGTACTCAACTTATATCAATGATCAAAACATTACAAGACATTTAAGTCACTTGTCCTTAACCTGTACCTATTCTTTGTGACAACACTAGTGCCATAAGTATCTCTAAAAATCTTGTCATGCACTCAAAAAATAAGCACATCCAAATCAAATACCATTTTCTTTGACAGAAAGTTCTTAAACAAAAAGTCAATATGGAATATATTCCTTCTAAGGACAAAGTTGTGGATTTATTCACCAAACCTCTTCCACGTGATTCCTTTTACTATCTTAGACATAACTTAGGAATTATTTGTACCTCTTCACTTTACTAATTTCTCTAACATAATAGGAACAAGCATGACATGTTTAGGGGGAGTTGTGACTATGAAAAATCATCATTTCATATTTTGTACGCACTTCTTATGAATGAGAGTCACATGTATATGCAGTTATTGACTTAGACAATCATGTATGGTTCTTTGTGATGATAAATAAGTGGCACAAATTTAGGGTGATATTCTCATATGTTTCCATTCATTCATTATTGGATTTATGATTCTAACATTGGTTTTTTATAGTTTGTTGATAGTACCCCTATGCAAATTTCAGAATTTATGAAAGAGTATTGTTTCCTTAAAAGTGATGATCTGTCTCCCTGTTGTTGATAAAAATGATACAATATGATTAGATTTGATGATGAAGAGTTGTCACATGTTCACGAGGAGCATATTCTCTGCTTCTAATGGTTCATTGTTGGCATTATGGTTTCTGGAGCACTCTTTGTTGCATTTTGTTGACTATTATTGTTGGTGATCTTGATATATGGTTATTGTTGTTTTCCCTATTCAAAACTATACATGTTGTTGTCACTATGTCATGGATGCTTGGATTGCATGTGATGAAGTTATGGATGGTGCTTTATTATTGTCGCCACTATTACTTGGTATTTCTTGATACTTGGCCTAATGTTGATGATGAGGATGTTCATGCTACTCTTATTATGTCATTTTATGTTGTTGATGTCAGATGATCATCTTGCAAATGTCCATTTGGAGAATGATGGTTGCTAATGAGTACTTGGTATTTCTTGATACTTGGCCTAATGTTGATGATGAGGATGTTCATGCTACTCTTATTATGTCATTTTATGTTGTCGATGTCAGATGATCATGTTGCAGATGTCCATTTGGAGAATGGTGGTTGCTAATGAGTATCATGGTTCTAATACAAATGTTATTTCATTGTTGAAACCCTTGTTTATGACTACAGATGCCATTTATATATCTTGATGTAGAGGTATTGAAATGACCCATCTTGTAATCATTATAAAATTTAGTCCTAGCTCCACCATATGCTCAGGAGGAGCATGGTCAGCATGAAAACATCATGATTCATATCAATAGATCTGACTTAAAATGATGAGCTCTACAAAGGGAAATACTTAGTTCATCTTGGTTCCTCCCTTTTCCCTTGATTTCAAGGGGTGGGGGGGGAGGGGACAATTGGTGTTTGCAGGTGGTTTCCAAACACCAAAGTGGTTTCCATCAAGTCCAAAGGGGGAGATTGTTGACATTATGGATAATGTGTTGTCCTTGATGGAAACCTGCTTGATAAATATGTATTATGTCAACTTAATTATAATATGATTATTATGGAACTATTGCAATGGATATTATTGATGGTAAAAATGTTACAGGTGATATGGAAGAGAATTGATTACTCTATGACAAAATGCATAGAAATTATAAAATTTGATAAATATGCACGCCCCATTTGAAGAAAGGTCATGTGCATAGGTAGGTTCTATGAACAAAAGTTACGTACATAATCCAGGCCATGGAAAATAGAAAATGTGGAGATGTTACTATGGTAATATCCCATTGTATTGTGATGGCAACGTCTATTTGATCCTGTCAAATGAATACCAGTTACAACATTACCAAGGGATTTTCCTATGGTATTGGCAAGGCAAAAATATATATAAGGAGAAGGAGATAAAGGAGCTAAGTGTGTAATGTAATGGTTTATTCTTGGGTGATTTGATTTGGAATAGGTGTGCATTAGGGAGAAAGGAGAAGGCTAAAATATGAAAGATCTAAAGTTGTATTGAATATATGCTTGATTGATTTGCTAGTCACGGAATGTTTAAATGACTAACAATGCATTATGTTAGAACTATGATCACGAAGATCTATATTTACTGATCTATTTCCTTTGATAGTATGTGCATAGAGATCTAGGTTGGACGTGTGATTAGTAGCGAAGTTTTGATTGAGTAATTTAAATATCTGTACACATTTTTTCTTCTGGATAGTCACGTACATACATAGATATGCCTCACAATAGTCATGTACATATTTTGAAATAATTAATTTTAGATTATAGCCTGATTTTGGTTTTGGTATTCAGTATTTTGAAATATATATGCAGGTTTTATGCATGATAAGAATGTATATACACAAATCTTGCTAATTAAATTCACGTATATATTCCAAGGTTTGAATTGTTGTTTGGTGATAATAGTTGGTGAATTGTGTTTTATTTGTTATTTTTTGTCAATAGTGTCTTCATCAGAATGGTTTTTATTTGAGAGTGTATATTTTTTTTTATTTGGTTGTGGCCTATTATATTATTTAGCGATGATACTGTAGACTTATGATTGGGTATTTAATGCTTCAATATTGGTATATTTGTGATTGGATGTCATAGTGATTTAGGATTTGTACTCAATGATCCAATGGTTTAGTGATTGAGTTGGTCTATATTCAGTATTCAGTGACTTAAGATCTGTACCCAGGTTTTATGCAAAGGAAGTGCATATATACGTGGGTTTTCTTTAGAAGAGTCATGTATATATACTGAATTAAATCATATCAGGGTTTTAAATGACTACACATTGCTTATGTGATAACTACCTGGTATCTAACAATGTGATTAATCAGTGAATGGTTGGATATTAACTTGAATGGTTGGTTGGTCTTGATATTTTATTGGTTGATTGGTAACTTGGGATTGGTTCAATATTCAGTGATTGAGTTTCTTTAGTGATTCATTTTATTGGTGATTGGTCGGTGATTTAGTGAATATATTTAGATTTTGTGATTTAGTTTGGTATTATTGCTAGTGTGGGTCAAGTGTGAAAATTTGAAGAAAGGTGTCTTACATGCTTTGAAGATTGATTGACAGGTGGATCTAGTGTGGAATATTATGAAACGTGGTCCACAAAGTATTGAGAGTTGTTTCATTCAGTGAGGGGGTAGGATCTCGCTTTTGGTAGGAGTCAGTAAATGTGACCAGGAGGTTGTAGCTCCCTTCCAATATGTTCTAGAAAATAAATGGAGGTTGTAGCCTCCAGCAAGTTGGAGCCTGTGTGCAGGGATGAGTCTCGGGCAATACATGATGTAATGATGCATTTCTTTATATAATAAGAAAGAAGAGAAAGATGATAACAATGGTGGTTGTCCCACATTGTGTTTCCACCTAAAATCTTGATGTCCATATGTGATTGATGTGTTTCTCATGTGTTATGGTTTATCTACTCGTACTTCTCATAGTTATTGCTTAATAAATGGACAATGAAATAATGATGCACTAGTTAAAGTTAAGCATCTCATGGAACTCATGAAAAAATTAGTTATCTAGATATACACAGTTTTCATTCACTAAATTCGTGTATACACCCCATTTTCCTGAGTAACAGTCACGTATAGAATTATGAATTTAAAATTAAACCTTAAGTAAATTAAAAATATTGGTTCACTCGCCCCTGTCTGTATTTTTCTTATCAAAACTATGGTTTATTGTACCATTTGTAAGGAAAAAAATTTCTTTGTTTATTTCCATTGGTTAATATGTATGATAGATGGAAATTACATGACCACAACATATTGTGTTCTAAGAAGCATGGAACTCAAGAAATTATTTCCTAAACTATGAAATTCTTCCATTAAAAAATATTATGTGGACAACCCAACTATTATTGATATGTTTTTCAGTTTCGAGATCCATGTAAAATTTACAATAAACCATCAAAACATGATTTTTCATATATAATGACAATCATCTTTATTTGAATTGTCAAGAAATCTACTGATGGCATGGTCCTCTTTGGTTTCACTGTCAATAAATCTACTAACGACATTCTAGAGATGGTACAGCTCGCTCAACTTCATGAAGCAATATTATTGTCAAGTTATCGAAAATTAAGAAGTGTTCTATGGAAATTGTGGATATCCCTATTACCAATCACTAGTAAGACTAAATTACCATTGACTAGTCATGACTAGTGGGGGGCATTTTCACTTCCGCACCTTTGCATCTCTTTAGTCCAATCTTAACACTACTTTCTAACTTTTACCTGAATAATTTGACCATTGTCTAAGAGATTTTTTGGTTTGTTGCATGATTGGGAATTGATTTCATCTTGTGGTTACCTGATATATAGATATTAACATTGTATCAATAAATATTTCAATGAACTTGTTTGTTTAAGTTCCATGTTTCATATTATGCTATTTACTAACATTATATATACTCTAAAATTCAAAGTATAAAATATGTAGCTAGTTGATCGTCCTATGTCGTGTGATCTTTTGCAATGTGTTTTCTTACATTTTTTTATTGATTTTTCAAATTTTAAAATCCAATTATTATTAAAAAAATATTAGAAAATATTTTTCCTTCAACACATAGCTTATTTTTGCATAGAATTTTCCATCACAAATGACTTCTAAAACAAAGCAATAAGACAAGTTAATGCTAGCATGTAACTTCTCCTAAAGGAAGAAACAATATTCGTCTCTTTGTAATTTCTAGCATGTAACTCTTGCCATCGTACATAACTTCTTAAGAAAATAAATAAAACAAGTTAATGTTGGCAGGTAAATTTTCCTAAAGGAAGGAATGATATCTGTCTATTTATAATTACTAGCATTAGGCTTCCTTTGCACCTCTGCACTCCACACAACAATCTTTTGTTGTGTAGATAAATGTTTATTAAAAAAATAATTAAAGTCTAACCAACACTTAATCTAGACATTGTTCACATTCTTAGTAGCATTTATTTTGACGCATTGTGTAATGATCATTGTTTGGGATCCAGAAGTGTGAGGAAGATTTGATTGTGCAAACAAAGATTTCATTATGCGAAATGTGGAAGAAGTTAATAGATAATATCATTGAGTGTTTACCTCGTTTCTATTTAATCCAATTGATAAATTCTATTGGATCTTGATTATTTTACCGAGATTTTGCAATTTAAACCAAAAATTCAAGAAAATATTGAATGTTTGTAACTTTTCATAAATTCAATTTTTTTTTGGAAATTTTGGAAATCTTATTTCTAGTTTTCCATTGGATGAGTGAGCCATGATGTGACATAATTCCCCTGGTGGAAATATTTTTATTTTCAGTATTTTTCATTACCTCACAAATCATTTTAAAATAATAAAAAAGGATAATTTTGTAAGTGGTAATTTCCTCATTGAGTGGTCTAACACTAACACTAGCAGTGCCCTATTCAATGATGCTAGGACTAACAGGGCTATAGTGACACAGGAAAACCTGCGTATACCCACATTATGCATGTAAAATGCACATATCTGTTTTTCCCCAAGAATTTTAACTCTCTGCCGATTCAGGTCATCAATTTTTAATTGTTCAAGGCCCCCTTAATAAATCTTTGTAGAAAGTTTTATTATCTAAACACAGTCCGCCCTTCATTCATATTCATTCATCAGGACTTTATACTCCCTCTTCATTAAACTTCCATTAATATTTATGCCCGCACATATAATCAAAACCCCACTCTATAACTTTGGTTATAATTGGACTTACCACATAAAACCCTCTTGTTGCTTTTATTTCTATTATAAACCTTTTATAATATAAATCACATCAAACATACGTAAACTCACCTTTTTCACTTTTCCTCGCCTTTGCATATTTATCAAGGCCTTTCTTTAACACAATCGTAATCGCAAACGCAGGATTCCAAGAACTTAAGAACTTGGCATTGGAACTCCCAATCTGCGGGAAGCGTTAACACTTTCCACCATTCCATGACCTTTATACATTCTCCTGATATGCAATTAACAACCCAGATTTCAAAGACAATAAAACCGTGTCCATACCTTATCGGGTCTGCTCACATCGCATATCGCAATACCTTCTGGACCTACTCAACATCGCTCATCACAATGCTACATATCGCAGCTATTAAGGGCTAAGGTCCATCTCCTATGTAATATTATGATGCGATCTAATCGTCGATCGCATCAGACATCACATATCGCACATCGCACTTACTTGAGGCCGATTTTAATTCACTCACCAATAAAACATTGCGATGCGGGGTTTAACACTGATTCTCCACTTTTGATCAGAGCACTCGATCCAATAGTTCGCAATGATCTCACCTATCACAATCACTTCAGGCTGGGGTTTATTCACTTCTATGACATCTTGCGATGCGATATTAATAGCTCCATTCCACGCAACTTGATCTCATCCATTGATGTGTTAGATCCAATAGCTCCTATGCATCAATGATTTACTTCTCTGTTCTTTCTTTTTACTTGGACTTATGTCATGTCTTCAATGTTCTTTGTGGTTTCAGGTTTCTTTTGGTTTTTGGTTCTTTTGCTGTTCTGCTGCGCGACTCCCTCCTGAGCTTAGTTCTATGTGTTTCCTTAATCACGATCATTCCAAACATTACTTTGGGTATGGAGAAATTAATGTGTGTAGAATGAATGGTTTGTGGAAGAGAGGGTATGTGTGGGAGAAAGGGAGTGTAGAAGGAACTTTGAATCTTGATATCAAATAAAACAAACCCCCATTAACATAACTCAATATACACATAAAACCTATCTAGAGGCTTTGATCATTTAAAAATTGTATCAAAGTAGAAACATTGAATTTTGGTATACACGATTTCTTAATACAATGTGCATTTGTGATCTACTTATTATACAATATTAAATTAAATGTCTTTTAAATGTGCGTGAGGAAGAAGTGTTATATGAGGAAATAGATGTGTGGAGGAAGGAACAAAATATTTCTTTTAGAATTTTCCATTACTCCTTATATATTCCTCCTATGCACACTTCTTCCTATACAACACTACATATTATTAAATTAATTATTTCTTTTGGCTTATTAAAGTTTGGGGCATGAAAATTATGGTTGAGTCTATTTTTGCGATGCAATGTGGGGAATGTGTGTGCGGGTTTGGAAGTAGAAACATGGACATTAAAATTGAAATGGTGTCATTAGTGTGTGTGGAATGAAGGGTGTGCAGAAGAGGTGGTATGTGCGGGAGAATATGTGTATAGAGTTGTTAACAAAAGGTGTGTAGAAGAGGGAATATGTGTGGGAGAACGAGGGTGTAGATGAAACTTTTTTTCTGTAGAAATGAACAATATTAAATGAAGTTTCCTTTTAATGAGTGTAAGGAAAAAAAAATTGATTCGCAATATTTTTCATTTTTGCATATATTTCCCCTTTGGGGAATTAAAAGTTTGGTTTTTGGGTATATCTAGCTCATGGGTTTGTTTTAATTAGTAATATTGCTTTGTGATGATCTTATTATCCTCTACAATGTTCCAGGCTAAGGTGGAGATCGAAAGAGGTAACCTCGAACCATTTTCAGTTTAGTAGCTAGCCCTACTAAACCAGAGAGGGATATCTCTAAGGACTTGTCAATGAATAACTAAAAGAAATAGGTTTTAGGCTAGATATACAAGTCTTGTTTGAGTATTTGAGAATTTAGATTTTTTTAATTTGTTGGCCTAGGGATTAGAACAGGTAATCAAGTCAAGGCCTCAAGTGTATAGTAACAGGTATAAAGAGGAGCTAGATATCAGTGTGTTATTGAGAACTTAAGGTTTTTGTCAATGTAGTAAAGGTCTGAGAGTTTAGGAAAACATAATGGGCATGTATAAGCATGAATTCATTAGTTATAGAAGAAAAGAAATGCGAGCATGATTTTCCACATAAACAAAGCTTCAATCTAAGAATTATGTCTATATAACTGCAAGGAAAATCATAGGAAGAAGAGAAAGCATGAAAAGAGAGATGATTTCATCAATTAGAAACTTATTTAAAAGGAAAACAACACCATAGACTCACTGAACAAGTATTCCTGAAATATAGTTGCAACTGCTCCTGTATTAGCTATAAGAGAACATAAGGTACCAAGCCTCTCCAAAAAAGTACCACCCCTCTCTTTGAATGAGAAATGATACATATAGAATCAATCAAACAACTTCCCCACCTTTAGGAGTCGAATTCCTAGGTGGTGGAACTGTTTCCAAGATTCTCTCAACCAACAGGTGAGAGTGAGAAGATCAAATACAAACTCTTCTCCTAGACTTTGTTTTGAATTTTTCTTCCTTTATGAGGCCTAATTAACCATAAAAACAACCTATCATGTCTATTTATTCATGATTACATCTTCTAACCTCTAACTACTGCAATTACATCATTATTTTTTACTTTGACCAAGTCAAACTTAAAAACTAGGAAATTACACAGTGAAATTTAAATAAAAACTCAGAAATTTGCAGAAGCGCAACACCAACTTTGAGGCCATGTTTAGGTGCCTTCCTGGTGTCCAAATTGATATATGAGAGAACATTCAACTAGACTTACCTGTATTGTTTCCATAACACCTTGAATTTTTGAAAATGACCCATGGGAAGGCCTTCAAAAACTTTTTCTCCCAAGGTGTCTACAGAAGCGCAGCGCCTATAAAAAGGAGTGGTAGAATGATGATTTTTAACCCCTTTCTCTCCTTTTTCTCAAAATTTGATCCCTCTATGAGAAAAATGATGAAATGGGTTTTTAGAGGAGGTCATTATATTTCCAAAAAGGCAAGACATTTGTCATTTGGAGCCCTGAGGAAAAAACACAACGCCTCTGTGACTAGCCCAATTTCTGAATTTGGCACCAAAATTCTCAAAAAAGCAAAAATGCTCAGAAAACCTTAAAAAAAATTCATGAAGTGTAAAATGAAGTATGTTATGCCCTCATGGATGCTTCAGCAAGCATATAAAAGTTATCCCTCTCATTTTTGTCCTTTAGGGTTTCCTTTAGCTTGTTTTTCAACTGCTTGAACTTGATGTTGCAAATCATGTTTCAGGTCTGATAATGATGGGTCATGTGCCTCAATAGTTTATTATCCTTGTTGTCTTTTTCAATAAGATTTTGTAAGTGGTCATTAACCTTACTTAGCCAATACTCTCTATCTTCATTGATCTCCAAGGCAATTTTGTCTTCCATGTCTAAGTCTTCATCTAGCAAGTTATGTTCTTTCTCTTCCTTCAATGCCCTTTTGAGTCCATTTATCCTTGGCTTCTTTTTCAAAACTTTCTTTTCATATTCCTCATGTTCACTAGGTTCCAACACTATTTTTCCTTTGCCTCCTTGTTGCAGCACCTTAGATTTCTGTTTCTCCATGATGAGTTGTTTGGCCATAAGCTGGCAGGTTTCTTGCTCAAGGAAGGAAATGATGAAAAAAGGGAATTATGGAAGGGAGATGATGATAGGGGAATTTTGGGAGATAGATAGGGGTTATATAAAACTTAGGAAGTTTAAATGGAGTGAAATGAGAGAGAGAAATGAGTTGGAGAATTTAAAAACATTCCTACTAGGAAATTGTCCAAAATGATAGGTATGAGCTAGGGTTTGTGTAAAGGTGAGCTAAATTGTGGGTAGATGAGTTAATTAGTGAATGATAGCATGATTTATACATGTACAGAGGTATGAGATGACAAATTTACAAGTTTTCAATTTCATAACTAACAAAACCATCATTTACACTAGCCTTACATCATGAAATTTCTCATAAACCCTAAATGAAGAAAACTCACATTTTCACTCACTTTGCCAAAAGAAAAAGGTGAGTTAGATGATAATAATTACTTGTGAATAAGCTTAGAAGAACAAAAAGTAGGAATTCAAGCTCAAATTTGAAATTTGGGTGATTTTGGGTAGTTTTCGGGCTACTCTGTCACAAGCGTAGTGTAGTTAGCAGAAGCGCAGCACCAAAGTGTAGCGGGGTTCCTGGAAGCGCAGCACAGTTCACAAAAGTGCAATGCCAACTTGTAACATAGTTTTGGAGGCCTTAAACTACTCCACATTGCAAAATTGATATCTCTTTGGAAATCTCTTGAAGTCTGATACAAGATGGACTCATCAAGAATGTAATTTGGACACTCCAGCGGGGAGGAAAATTGATTTTCCTAAGGTCGCTCTAAGAACCCGGGGTATCTCTAACAAAAGTGCAGCAGCAACTTGTTGAGAACTTTTGGATTCCTTCCACTAATCCAAATCACAATATGAAGGTATCATTGGAAATATCAGGATGTCTTATACACAATAGAGTCCTTAAGAACTGCCAACACCTGCTCCAAATCCATGAAAAATTGTCTTGAAGTCAAATTGTCAGAAGTGCAACAACTCTCTTGTATCAAGTGTAATTTGGGAATTTCTATCAAGTTATAACACATGTGCATAAACTGAAGGACGTTTTTATTCCTTGGCCTATCATTGACAAAAACCAATTTCACTTTTGTAAAATTATTCTCCATTTGGTCAAAAACATAATTTAAACAAAATTGTCCCTATGAGAAATGATGAGACGAGTTAGTGTACTGTAGCATTGTCTTATTTGAAATAAAAAATTACCTTTACCTTTCTTTCTTTTTTCCCTAAGTTGCTAACTCCCTTTACCCACTAAAACACATGATGGACATGTTTCTGTTTTTACATATGGTATCATGATGACACATGGAGTGAAACCCTAGATCATGACCTAAAATGAGGAATTTAACCATTTCATTACCCAAGACACTTAAATGAAGATATGATACCTTGAAGAAGACAATGACCATGATGAGTGATGAATACCATGAGTAAGTGAAGGGAGCAGCAGTGACCTAGACATCAATAGCCAATGACCAAATTTTTATTTGAAGATTCACTGAAATGACAAAAAATTGACTTGGCACCCTAACAACACCTTGTAAGAGAATATCTGATCACTAGTGACAGGCTGAATTGACGGACACTAATAGATCCGATGTCCAATTTCTAAAACTATGTTCAAAATTATATCAAAGAGGATGTTATCACCAAAAAATTGATCATCTAGCCTAATTTACTATACAGATCGAAATACACCATGTAAAGCCAATTTTACCGTAGTAAAATTGCTTTCATTGTGAGAAATTACTTAATAAACCACCTTTGTTAAGTAATTTATAGTTAAACCCATGAAGAATAATTAAATAAATCACTATTTATTTGATTTTCTTCTAGAAATAAATAATTACAGCATTGTTTTATTATTATTCCTTGTCATATTTGACCTAATCATGAAAGATAAACAAATAAATCATTATTTGTCTTATTTTTCTATAAGAATAATTAATTAATCGCCAATTAATTATTATTCTTTGTTAAATTTGACTAAATCCTTTAGGAATAATTAAATAAATCTTTATTTTTTTATTATTCCTTAACTAATCCCTTGATATAATAAATAAATCTTTATTATTATTATTCTCTAAATAAAAGTTTAAATAATTAATATAATAAATATCCAAGTGTTATCCAAGAATGGGATCAATAATATTTTATTATTGCTCATTATTCGACGATAACTCAATATTTTGTTATAAATAGAAGGGCTTTCCATTCATTATTCACTTTTGATTATTTTCATTATTGCACTCATTGTTGTAACTCTGATTACTTTCATTGTCGCACACCTTTTTTTTGTTGGGTTTACACATTATAGAGGAGAGAGACTCTACACAAAATGAAGACGTTTGAGGATAGCCAAGAACCCATCCCATAGAGGGGGACTGGTAACATTTATTTGTTCTCTTCATGGGTGTTATTATAAAATTATTCTTTACATATCTAGTTTCCATTGGATGATTGGAGTTATTACTCTTTCTTTTTGTTGTTTAACTATGATTGTGGCAGAGATCCGAAATTTCGTAGGTTTTGTTTCTATTAGTTGCTACAAATTTGCAATGTTTAGCATCCATTTATATTGTTGATATTGATTGTCATCCATAATCTTAAGTGGGTTCTTTTCATACATCATTGAGAAGAAAACACTACAACAAAATTGACGACTCCGTTGGTTTATACCTCAGATCCAAAAACCTAGGTGACCTTTGGCTTTTAGCTTAGGGTTTATTATTTTTTCAATTCTTTTAATATTCCTAGTTATTTAACCCTAGATCTGATAAATTTCTAACCTCTGCAAGCTTTCTGGTCATTTCTATAGGTCACAGGAACCAACCACAACAAAGGAGACACTTTTTTCCGAGATTTACTGACCAGGACCCACATAACATAAATGGCAGGTTTTAGCCCAAAAGTACAATATGGGCTTCAGAATGCACCTTTTAGCCCAAAAAGTGTGATCCCTATAGAGAAATAGGTGAGTACCTGCGATTTCTGGGTTTTAGGGTTTTTCTCAGATCAGTTTTTGGGTTTTGAAAAGAGTTGTTTGTTGGGTGTCTCACCTCTATCTCATCCCACTTAGGCCTTGATCCACTCAATTTTACTCGTTGAAGTGGAAATTAGCCTCCCCTAGGGCTTCTAGTAGACTTCCACCTTTCTAGGAGTTTAGCTGGGTGAGTAGTCTGAGTTTCTACATCGCTTTCAACCACATTTTCCGGATCTGTACCTTTATGTCTCAGATCTATTAGGATAGGTTGTTACCATCCATAGTGTCACATTTCCACTTGTTTGGTCATTTGCCTTAGGGTCCCATCAGTTTCCCTAAGTGTTTCAACCATATCCCTATCTTTTTGCAACGATCTTCCCTCTGGTTTTTTGTTGTTGTTGGACCACCTTCCAGTAGCTTAGTGTCACTTGATCCCAATCACATCGACATACAGATCCATGGAATGTTTCAATGTATTTCCCATCAGTTTAGCCACCAAGAAGTAAAGTGTTTGCAAACCCAGTTTGGGTGGGGTTTAGTTAATTGTTTTGTTGTTCATTTTCTGTTATTTATTTTAGCTTATTTTCAACAAGATTTTTTCTTTTTTTACAAACACGATCTTGGCTTAATCAATTAATACACTTGCACACACAAGCACACCTTAAGCGAAGGGTGGTTGGTTTACTCTGCCAAGCCAAGACTTGACATAATAAATTTATCTCCCCGCATCGAGACAGATATATTGCTAATCTCCCTTCACCATTTCCATGTTTCGTGTGTCTTATCATCATTGTGCCACCAAGGCCTGTTTCAGGGGGACTATTAGGCCTTCACCCCCAGTTTCTACTTGGGTGTGTTACTCCTCCAAGTCAGATTCGAGTTCATAGCACTCTAATTCCCCATATTGACTCTTCTCCTGGTTCTTCTAATCTCTCATCTAATTTTGAGCCTCCTTCACTGCATATCGTCACCATATCTGGACCCACAGCAGGTGCAGGAACCTAACCTGGTGTTGGCTTCCGTTTTATACTAGTGGTCACATCAAGCAAAACAACCTCAGGAACCATTCCAGCAGCACCCATGCTCCCCTTTATGGTTGGGTTATGTCTACTGAATCCTAACCAGTTGATAAATGACCCCATACACCATGATGCTGGTTGGCCCTCTATGTCGGTTAAGATTCCCTCAGACATCCAAAAGTTTGAGGGTATTGCTGGAGAGGATCCTACCAACCATGTTCGATCCTTCCACATGTGGTGTTCATTGAACTCCATAACCAATGACTCCATTCGTCCTCAGCTCTTCCAACATACGCTCACTAGAGACACTACAAATTGTATGTAGACCAGCCCTCTACATCTCATTCCATTTTTGCGATGCTTGCTAAAGTGTTCCTTTCATATTTCCAGTTACCTCTCTGGTATGACATTGGTATGGAGCTATTGACCACATTCCATCAATCCTCTTCCACTCGCCTTTCTGACCATGTTCAAGAGTGGTGTCGAAGGAGGAACACATTCCGTGCCCCATAGTTCAAAGACCATGTCTATCTAGATTGGTTTCTTAAGAGCCTTTTCTCCCCCATCGGGAAAGATGTAGCATCCCATTTTCCTCAAACCAAGGAAGAAGCTCTCCAAACCGCTTTGAGATATGATCTGATTTATGCCCAATCTGGTTATGTCTATATCATCATTCCAGACCTCCCTCGTCCTGGAAGTGCCAATGCACTAGGGGAATTTCATGCCACCAACGGTATCATTGGATCCCTTTCACACTCTTTACCATATACTCAGCAGAGTTATGGCTACCCACGGGGGGGCGCCAGTTCCTCCAACACTTATGCCCCTCCTTCTAGCAACATGTTTCCAAGGCCCCAACCCATCTATCAAACTATTTCTCCTCCTTATGAATATCTGAGAGCTCCATACCCTCAAGCATTAGCGTTGTAGCCTCCCATGCATCCTGAGCCCTAGCAACCACCAACCCCTCAAGATCAAGTGTTTTCACAACAGAGTGCTACCAATCCCCCAAATTCAAAGAAAAAGAATAAGGGGAAGGGTAACAAGGGTAACCAGGGTAACCAGGGTATCAAGGTAACCAGCCTAGTGAACCTCAGGGGAACTAACCTAACACCAACAACTAGCAACAGGGCAGCCAACCCAAGAAAAATAATGATATTCGTACGAACAAGTCATGTGCATGTTATGATGTACATGGCCATTATATGCATGAGTTCCCTCTTTTACCCCAGATGTGCCAAATTTGGGAAGCTCAATCATCTTCTATAGGTCAACAATCACCTTAGAATCCTATGCCAACCTAACCAGAAGTGCTCACAAATCCTTTCCCTCAACAAGGCTTTGCTGCTTCTCAACCCTAGTAAGGTCAAGCAGCCCATGCCCCCAACCTTCTGGACCCGGTGACTACTAGATCCTCATGATGGATTCTAATGAGGTCAATACCTCTGATCAACAACCAGCTCCTTAGCACTCTGTTGTTACCATCTTAACCAAGTCATCCAAATCCACCCACCCAGGACCTGCTCCATATGTGGGTGCCTCTCCCATGTTCCCACTAGGAACTATTCATCCAAGTCTTAACCATCCAAGAGTTGTTCCATGAGGACATTTCCCCGCAGGACATATACATTTCTTATTTCCCCCTCTAGGAGTATTTTCTGTCCCTATCACAACTTCCTTTGTCCTTCCTAACATGACTTTGGGGATCCCAGTCTGGTACATTGATCCCCTACGAACACTCCACCTGGTCAACTTAAACCATATCATGCTTTGACCCCGATTCAACTAGTCCCTATGACCCTTGTTGTTGATCAAGTTCCATCACAACCTCAACAGGAACCCACTCCTATTGTGAAAGCATCTGGACAGGGGGGAAAATCTAAGAGGAACGAACCTAAGAACAAGGTTCCTCAAGCTTCTTTAGCCCCCAAAGCCCCAAATATGTCATATCTATGTGCTTTGTGTGAAGTTGTTAGGCACGCCACCATGTTATCATAAAATCTAGTGTCCACTCAGAGCTGCTAATCCCACTAAGACTGGTAGCTATCTTAGAAACAAACAAACTAAAACTACTTTCTCTTTCCTTTATGAGAAGTAGATAAGAGGGGAACAAAGGACACCAACCTCAGTCTTGTGCTTGGTTCCTTGCTTGTTCCTCTCCTTTTCTGATAGATATTTTGCCACTTCTTCTTAGTCTACCACTTCAAAGAGAACCTGTGGGAATCAAAGGCAACATAATACTATCTAAAGAACAGAAGATCTACAATCATAAGCAAATATAGGACCAGATATGTATTGACCACACAAATTCATATATATCATCAAACATACAAGAATGTGGAGGAAAACTTGAATAGCTTTATTAATATCAGAATAGAAAAGAGGATTACAACCAATTGTTCTGAATCCGGCATCATCCTCCAGCAAGAAAGCCCTTCTTCACCTCATGTAAAGCTTTAGATCACCCAACACTATGATGTTGCACCAAGAAACCAACAACACTTCCTTACAAGATACAAGATTCCAGCCTCTAGATCTCTGTGATGAGGGATCCATATATAGATGATTGTAGGGGGGTGAGTCAGCTTCTGGGATTTTGAGTAGTTTCCTCTCTCTGATAGTTCTTGATTCCACTTGGAGATTTATGATCTCTTACTCATCCCTGGGCGAATTCAGAGAGGCAAGTATCAGAGGAGAAGTTTCTGGAAGATTCTATGATCCTCCACTTTGCAAACTGTCTCTGCCATTTGTCCATTCTCGCCCATCGCACCCTACAGAAGGGCTTTCCATTATGCATCGCACCATTTACACTGAGTAGGTGAGATGCATCGCACCCTCTGCACTGGGCATTCTGTATGGTCCAGCTTTGACCAGTTCTGAGCAGTTTTCTGTGGAGAACTTATGGGAGATGATGTAATCAGCTGACCTTGTTCCTTTAGGGAGTGAAGAAACACTTTTAGGGACTTAGGAAACTTTGGTTTATGGAAATTTATGATTGGGGTTGCAGTGCCCAAAAATGTCTATAACACACCAATAATTGTCCTGAACTTCCTCGACGTAAACCTTCGGTTCATGAAGTGTTCCCTAAGTCAAATATCCCTGAAGTCCATGTTAACTTTTCGGGCCCACCCAAGAAACTCATAATGTTGCGCAAAAATCACCCTTGTGCCTTATGTGATCATCATGGTCACTATTCCCATTATTTCCCCCATCTCGATCAATTTCTCAATTTCCTTGGGGTGATTCACGACTACGAGGCCACTCGTAGTGTATCATCTACTCCTCTACCCATGGATTCTGGTACCACTAGTCAACCAAAACAGGGAGACTGTGGCCCCACTATTGTGATCCCTCCCCCCGATATTGAGATGACGGACACCACGGTCCATATCCTTTATCATCATCCTTGAGTTCCTCATAGTCAAACCTTATTGATTTTTGTGCATGTGCTTCTATCGAACCTCTTTCGACAAAACCCCAGGTCTCAACATCCACAGATCCTCCATCTACTAGCTCGTTGTCTACCATTCCAGATGATGCATGTGTGAACCTTATTTCTCAGGATGATGCACCAAGTAATGTCACATCATGTAGTCAGTCTTCCTCCTATCTACCCATCTCTCAACCTGATGGGGACACCATGGAAGCTATGTCTACCCTTGATTACCCATACCCTTAAGTTTCAAATGATTTTGAAGGCCAATTCCTTCCTGATTCTACCAATGTGCTCTACCTCAAGAAATTTCAATCATCACACATCCCTCTGATATTTTTCTGCCATAATTTTAGGTAGATTGCATCATCTCATCCATTGCCTTTTGTGCCTTTCAAATGGATCCATCATCCACACCATATATCGGTCATGCCAACGGTGCAAGTCACTTCTCCTGAAATCTAGCCTCGGTAGCCTAGGCCATTTTTACCCCCTTTCATACGTTAGTCCTTTCAAACGGTGTGTGCATTGGATCTACCACCAATACTTAGTCTAAATATGATACAGTGATAGGTTTGTTAGTCGATGCCCTCGCTCATCGCATCCTTCATATTCATGTTTGTTTAGATTCTTTGCTACTTGTCATGCAATTGAATGGTGTGTATCATGTGCATAACCAAGTCCTATTTAGAAAATATCTACGAGTGAAGCTATTGGTATGTGAATTTGAAACCATTACTTTCAGTCATGTGCCTAGAGCCCAAAATCACTATGCATATACCGTTGCAAACAACATTCTAGATTGGCATTTATCACATGTATACCACAGAATATAACCAAACAAATGGTGAACCATCATTGTCATATAAAATACATAATCATATTATGTATCATATAAGTGTTTGGATCCATAGCTTTAAATACATCATGTACATCCATAGCATACTGGGAGGGCACATAGGCCCTACATCTCCTTTGGAGGATCTCATCCCAAGTTGGGCCGAGATGCTTGAATCGCTTTTTCGAGCACACGAAACACAATGATGCTCCACAAACTCCTTCTGCCAGGGGGCATCATTCCCACCTTTGCATACTAGATTAGTCCCCTCCATCACATATGTTTGCGGGAAGTATCCCATGCTTGGGGGCATGATGGTTTTCCCCTAGACATATTCTCAATTAAGTCTCGGCCTAGATCCCACTGGATCTAGGTATGGTCGATTATCCTCCCATTCCTTGGATAGTTTTTCCTAGAAGCCTACCCAGTGAGCCATAGGCACATCACATATTGTAGAAGTTTGATGCTAGGGGTGATTTTAGGGGCGAATGTTCCTCCTTTGGCGAAATTAAGGGGTTTTAAATTTTTAGTGGGCGAATATTTTGTATCATAGTACATTTTTACAAATCACCTCAAATAGGCCACCTTATTTTAAGGGAGAGGGTAAAAAAGGTAAATTTAGCCCTTGAAATTAGGAGTTACAACCTTCCATTCGCCCATTTTCAAGAATAGGTTTTATTTAAGTGAATCCATTCGCCGATTTTCAAGAATAGGTTTTATTTAAGTGAATCCTATGGGCCAAAGGCCCAAATACCATATTTATAAAAGAGGTATGGTAAATTAATAAAAATATAAATAAATGAGAGGTATGGTAAATAAATAAAGCAATTTTTATATTTACTCCATAAATCACCTTATATACATGCAAGGGTGTAAACAAATACAAATATAAGTAAAGTGGAGGTATGGTAAATAAATAAAACTTCTTTTTATACTTACTCAAATAGTATGGTAAATAAATAAAAATATAAATAAACTAGACACATGGTAAATAAATAAAACCTCTTTTTGTATTTAGTCCATAACCCTCATTCTATTTATGAAGGCTCAAGAAAGAGGTTTTACTTAAGTGAATCCTATGGGCCAAATACCATATTTGTAAAAGAGGTATGGTAAATTAATAAAAATATAAATAAGCGAGAGGTATGGTAAACTAATAAAACATTTTTTATATTTACTCCATAAGTCACCTTGTATTTATGAATGGTATGCTAAATTAATAAAAATATAAATAAACGAGAGGTATGGTAAACAAATAAAACATTTTTTTTATTTTTTTTATATTAATACCATGCAAAAAAAGATTATTAACCCTAATATTAGTATTAATAAAAATAAAAATGGCACATGGTATTGACCCATGGTATTCACCAAAATGGGACATGGTATTGACCCATGGTATTCACTTGGAATGTAGCCTATTTAAATGGCGGAATTAAACCAGAATAGATCCATCTTTATTCTAGATCTACTAACCCCCAAGAGGTCTCAAATGTCGTGATATGCAAACTAGAATAGAGTGAAAAAATATTTGATCCATCAAGATTAAAAATGGATGTTGTAATTTAATGTATGTTAAACATTTTAACCTGGTTAAAATAAAAATAAAATAAAAATCAATATTAATTTTATTAATTTTTATAAATTACTAATAGTAATTTTTAACTTTGATAACCCATGGTATTGACCCATGGTAATACCATGGTATTCATGTGAGCATAAACTATTTAAAGGGGAAATTCTATCATCTTAGATCCATCTTAATTCTGGGCCTACAATGCTCAGACGGATAAATAGACTTCATCCCCTAAGAGTGGTAGATGTGGAGTTAAGATAGATATAGGTTGGTTTTTATTTTAATGAAGATATTAAATAGACTTACGGAATTATATTGTAAAAACATCTGAAGGTGAATGGTTAAAGCTACATTTAGTCACTTCACAAAATTTAGTAAAAAATACCAATATCTCCATTAATATTGGTTTTTAACTTTTTCTATTTAACAAAAAAAATTCAAAACAATGAAAACTTATCACTCTTTCTGCATCACCCTCGCAGAAGATTTCTCACCATTTTTCAAACATTCTTAATATGATATCCTCATGAAAAAGTTTAGGTACTGATGTTGGATTAGTTGTTTGAAAAATAAGTTGGTTTGTACAACCTTTCATCTTCTGTGCTATTCTTAGTTTGTCCTAATGATATGTAGGGGTTGGAGCCACTGCACCATATTTTCCTAAAAGGTGGAGATTGTTCACCAAAAAGGAAATTAATCTACATGTTACAACGCTGTTGAAAAATGACTTATGAGGGTAGTGAATTATGCTAATAAGCAATTTATAGTGGGAGAGACGTAATTAAATTTT
>APFE030666747.1:36660-54001 GCA_000404065.3 Pinus taeda | reverse complement strand
GGGAGGTTTTGCTTATGATTGTGGGGGTTGGTTGTGATTGTTTGGACTTGTTATGATTTTGGGGAGACCTTGGAAACCTATGGAGGTTTCTTGGGTTTGAGAGGAGGAAAGTATTTTTATCTGGTTTTGCACATTCTTCTTGAGGACACACTATATCTGGTTGGACTTGGGCACGGAGGGCTAGGGAACCTGTGGAGGTTTCCTGCGCTAGGAATTTATTTCCTAGTTGGCTGGGCGGTAAATCCGGTTGGGTCGGTGAGAAGGAGCGTTCAGCTGGAGCTATATGACAAAGGTATCATCATCAACCGCCAGAATAGGTATTTTTCCATGAACTACTCTTGTTAAGTTGGTATCAATGGAATGCTCATCTTAATTTATGTTGCTTATGATAAAATGATAAGATGTTAAATGTTTAAAATTTAGTGAGAAGGTCAGCAAGCTGCTTTTATTACTTGCAAATCAATAGTAAAATAGATCTGTTAGTGTATAATAGAATAAGTCTCTAATAATAGGAATCAGGTTCTTACATGGAGGACGAGGATTTTTCCCTAGTTTCTCATTTTTCCAAAGGTACCATGGATGATACTGCATGGTACATGGATAGTAATGCTTCAAAGTATATGACAAGTTCGTCTGATGTGTTAAAGAACTCTAACTGAATGGGACTCAAAGTTGCACATGAAGGATGGTGATAAGAGTTAGAAACCAATCAAAGGATTAGGTGTTGTTCCATTCAGGATCAAGTTAGGTCATAAGTTGCAAGTTCAAGATGTACTATGGAACTAGAGCTCAAATATAACATGTTTTATATCTCAATGATTGAGGTAAAGGGGTTTGAGGTGATATTCTAGGATGGGAAAGTGAGACTTAGGCCCAAAGCCTCTAACTCTGTTGGAGTTTTTAATGGAGTTAGGGAGCATGGTCTATACTAGCTGATGGGAAATCCTATGGATCAAGAGTAGAAGCAAGTGCAGGTTCCTAAATCTCAAAGAGAGTCATGTTCTAGCGGGAGTATATAGTTTCATAGGGAGAATCTACACCCTAAGAAGAGCGATTGGTCAATTGGGAGTAAGGAACTGTGGGATGGAATAAAGGCTTATCAAGAAAGGAAGGAGGAGGAGGCTTCTAGTGGCAAAGACACTACTGATATCAGCGTTTTTTAATTCTACAAGGTATGTTGCAGTGGTGAACACCAAAGATCGGGCTAGTGTCACTAATGATGATGACAAGATACTTCTATGTGGTGGAAGTACCTCCCTCACTAAGAGGGAGTGTTGATTTTTGTAGCTTGGGAGGTACTCCCACACCCTAGGGTACTTAGTTTGGGAAAATTTAACCCACAAATGTGACCTATGGGAAGTGTATCTAAGCAGTGGGTTTTGAACCGAAATTTGTGGACACGAAACAAATTAGATATTTTCATGGTTTCATCACCGAGATAATGTGGAGCACCCTTAAGGGGGTTAAGGGGAATCAAAGGCTTCTATGATGTGGTGTTGCACGAAGGAAAAAAAACAATTTGTCTTATGTTTTATGGGGTTTAAACATATTTGTTTAGGTCGGCTTGGATTTAAGTTATGACCCATGTGGCTAAAGGAAACCCACTAAGAAATATATAAATAGAAGAGAAGGAGAGCTCATTCATCTAAGTGCAATCAATCAAGTGGAGAGATAAATATGATCTAGCCGCAAACCTAGAAGGGAAAATATGAAGTAAAGAGAAAAGACGAGTTTTGTATATTTCGTGTGTTTTGGGTAGGCTGAATAGGGGAGTTATGTGGGATGAATTGATGGGAATAATTATGGGCACAAATTTGTGGTATATACTTTGATATTATTGTCAAATTATTTCATGTTTTTGGAAGGAGGGATGAGCTATGACAACTATTTTGTAGGGTCGAAAGGCCTGGAAGGTAGCTGGAGCAAGGCCACGGTGTTACAAGGGACAACGTATAAGATTCAAGGCTAGAATAAGAGGTTACGCAGTGGTTTGAGGGAGACTTGGCCGCAAAGATTAGGGTTGACATGAAGCTAGTTCAAGAAACCCAAGGAGGGAGAAATCTCAGGTTTTTGTGTGCTCAAGAGCCAAGTATTTAAGGGTAGATGATGACATCTTGAAAGGGTATGTGATTTGTCTCTCATGTTGTTTAATTGCAAGGGATGGTAGGGTTGTTCTGGTAATGTTTTGAATAGTATTTTTGAAGTGGCCTATGTACAGTTTTGCAGAGGACTATTAGTGGATGCCTTGTAGCCCTAAGTGTTGTGAACAAGTGGAAAACATGTCACAATAAGTGGGTTATACATTGTGCCATAGGGATTAACTTTTAGAGAAGAAAAAGGGCAGTCAAGTTGGGTAGTGTAGTGCCCTAGTTTTGTGATTTATGGTGGGTGAAATCAAAGATAAGAGGGCAACCTCTAAGCCCTAAGTCTAGTCTTCTTTGAAGTAGCTGAAAGGAAAGAAGAGGGAAGACCCTAAGAGTTGGCACTCTTGGTGGAGCAAGACAACAAATAGTGGGCAGATTTGTTTGGGCCAAAGTTTTGTCACTCTTGGAGTAGCGGGAAGGTTGATAGTGGTAGTTTGAGGAACTAGAGATGCAAGCTTTCTAAAGTGGCAGAAGTTGGAGTGATCAGTAGAAGGGAGGAAAAGTACCCTCCGGATGTGTTCAAGGTACGTGGACAAAAATGGGAGTGGAAATGCTACATCTACAATTAGGTCAAATGTACTTTGGTCCAGGATAGAATGATCATCAAAGACGTTGATACCAATCCCTAATTATGTCTTGTATCAGGGTTGATTATAAGGGCCACGATCCCTAGTACGAGAGACCTAAGATTTTTGTATTAAATTTTGTAATATAACAAGTTGTGGGTTGAAAATGTGTCTTGTGTACTAGTTGATTCACTTATGTGTATTTCCCATCTGCAAAGTGTTTTAGTTTTTAGTAGCAACGGACATGTGTTCTAGTATCTATGGTGTCTAAGAGGCTAAGGAACATGAGATCTCCAAAACCCAAAAAAAAAATTGTAAGAAATGCCTTAGAAACACCTCAATTATATTAATTAAGCAATAATTAAATATTTCCTAAGTCTAACTTAGGACAAGTGGTTAATTAAATTAATTTAATTGAGGGAGGTCAATTTTTCTCTAGAGACTTTCGGAAGAGTCATTTGACGAAGTCAAGATAATCACATCCATTGATTGAGACATGATAATGGTCATTTTTTTCCAAACAAAAGATTATAAGAGCAGGTTCAATGGGGTTTTTAGAGTATATTGAAAAGAGTCAAAAAATTCGACTACCCAATTGTAGTGATTCAGCAAGGGCACAATTAAAGCTAGGGAGACACCTAGTAGCGAAGTTTTAGAAGATATTTAGGAGAAGGATTCGGGAGGAGATTTCCTCAAATTTTCCAGTGGCTCAGCGACTAGAAGAGAAGGTTGAAATTATCTGCAGAAGAGGTCGAATCAACTAGTGCGAGTGGCTAGTTCGAAAGAGGGAGTGGAAGAGGAGCTTGTTTTAGTGAGCCAAAGTCAAATCTAGCACCCAGAGGTAGAGCGAGTGAGCCTAGAGAAATCTAGGAGATAGAATGAATTGTTGGGAAGGGTTCCTAGAGGCTATATGAATTATTTGGAGCAACAGTTTGTATTTCTAGTCAAGTAGTGCGAGTAGCAAAGAGGAGAGTAAGTTGCCTTGAAGAGGCCAGATCTATTTGCAGAGGGAGACTTTGAGTCTTCAGATATTTTCCAATAAAGATCAATATTTGTAAGATCTTTGCCAGTGAAAGGAAAAAAGTTGTAATATTTATCAAATTGTTGAAGATAATAATAAAACCCTCACCTATTGCACTATTTTTCCCTTCAGGGTTTTTCCAGGGACAATTTGTCCAAAAATAATAGTGTCAAAATTATTGTGTGTGTATTATTTTTTTAGTTCTTGTATTTTATTTTCCACGACATATTTTATTTGTGAAGAATTTCAATGTGATTTTATTAATATTTGTCATTAATAATTAAGAGAAGACAAATAAACTACATAAATAGGAGATAAATTTCCAACACTTGTCATTCATGGAAATTTCACATGGTATTAAAGTGAATCATATCAGAGAAGATCTAGAGCAAGGTTAGCGTGGATCAAAGGAAGATCCAAAGCAATGAAAACTAGATTTGCACAGCCCAACCACGTAGTGCAAATTTTAGAGGCAGTGGTTCGATTTCCAGGAGTGATCTAAAGGAAGTGTGAGTTTTCTCAGCGAGTAACAATAAGCAATGAATTTGTTGAAAATAATTTTCAGAGGTAGATTAGATTTTGCAAAGAATATATAGAACAACGAGTTTTCAACATAGGTTTTTGCACTAGTAAATAAACACATGGCCTACAAGAGAAATAAAAGGGGGTTTTATAACCCAAATTATTAATTTCTCTAGTGTATATGAGTTTGAAAATTTTCCAAAGATGATCGCAACAGGATTGAGATATCAAGAGTAAGGTTGGATGGAGCCTACAACTTTGGTATATGGAAGCCCAGGATGTTTATATTAAATGAGTATGGCCTAAAGGAGTTTGATAAAGTAATAATAATTGTACCAATAGATCCCATCTAGTTTCATGAGTACAGGAGGGAAAACTCCAAGTCTAAGAGGATGATCCTTGATGGAATTAGGGATAACATCGTTTCACATATCGCCGAAAAGGGAACAATGAAGGAGATGTGGGACGCCACCACCAAGTTGTAACAAGATCTGCTAGAGAACTGAAAGATGATACTCAGAGAGGTTGAGGATTGTTAAGATGAACAAGGGCAAAGATGTAACCACCTATCTCACCAGGATCTAGTCTGTCAAAGATGAGCTAGCTACAATTGGAGAGAAACTAGTAAATGATAATCTAGTTTGCATATCTATCAATGGTTTTTCCAAGGATTGGTGTACATTCATACAGGTAATTTTTGGACAAGACACATTTCTAGGATGGGAGCACCTATGAAGTGATTTCACTCAAGAGGTTTTTGTTGGAATTCTAAGTCTAACCCGTTAGAAACCCTTCATGTACTTCCTAATTTATTCCTACATACTTGTTATGTTAATTAACAAGTTATTTACCATGTAAATACTAGAAATAAATACAAGTACATGCTCAACAGATTATAGATAATCAACTAAAGGAAATAGAAACAAGCACACAAGTGACATCATTGTTTTTGGACTAATGCCCCAGGAAAAACCCAATGCGGGAAAACCGGTGCAACTATCTGAGGGTTTGATTTATTAAGTAGTTTCAAAATACAATCTGGGTGCCAAATCATGTGCACCCAACAGAGAAAAATCTCGCCAGTAGTACCTCTCTACTCGGAAGCAGATATTCTAGCTGAAACCCCGAATAAACACTCTGGCAGCTACGCAACTCCAATTTTCCCCACGAAACCTTAACACCAACCTCTCTCTGGCCCAGCATTAGCCCAGCGTCACTCTGACTTGGCCTACATCAACCTTTGGAGGTAATGTGTCAATCCTCTCACCCTCTGCATCACCCATGTTGGCCCTTTGAGGCACTGCGTAGCTCCTGAATGGCTCTACGCGAACCCTTGGTTACTTCTGCGTCCCTCTCTCCAGCTACTGTGTTGATCCTCCCAGTGCTATCTTTGCCTCTCTACTTCTGTATTCATTGCCCCTCAGCTGCAACTCTAATCACTCTCTCAACTTTCTCAGCAAACCCAACCCCAGAAAATCGAAATGTTGATCTCTTGGTGTGTTCTCCAAGTGACCCTCAAGCCTCCTCTTACACTTTTCTTGTTGACAAATCAACGGTCGAGATTAAGTCCCTAATCAATGGCTTAGATTAGATCTAGTTTGATCCATAACTTTTGGACCATTCTAACACAATTTTATATTAATTCACATTAATATTTTATTTTCCCTAAGTTTAGACTCAGGGACTCCATTAAAAATATTAATTATTTTAATATCTCCCAAATTGTTTAGAATATGCTTAAACCCTTTCTAGGTATTGGATATCTCATGTGTCTTAGCCTCTCCACCAATTTTCGTGGCTAGAGCACATCCGATGCTACCCCAAATGAACACTCCATCTTAACAAGGAATGTGCTCTAGCAATGCTCCTCACTGAGTATCACCCTGATCATTCGACATCGGTCCCTATGTTGATGCTAGGCCTGTTGACCATCATCTTCACTACTGCATCTTGTACTACTACCCATGGCCCTGCGACTACCATTGTTTCATCCGTACTGCAACTCCCTTTGCATCTGTGCTTCTGCCCATGGCCCTGCCACTGCCACTGTTCCATCTGCACTGCATCCCCTCTCATCATGCTGCATGATGCTGCCCATAACACTACCACTACTAATTGTTGCACTACAGCTCAGTTACTGAGAATTAAGTAACTGATCTCCCAACTGTGACATCTCTGTTAGGCTGCAAACACTCATGATGTTGAAGCTCCCTCTGTCACTAACAAGTGCTCCCTCTCTAACCTTTGTGCTGCTGCAACAACTCTATGCATCTTGCACCGTTGCACACCTCTCTGTGCCATCTTACACTAGTGCAACACTCCCATTCTTCTTTCACTGTTGCCTCACATTTTCCTGGGAATCCTACATTGTAGCTCCCTCTATCACTCCATTCGCATCCGTCTCTACTGACATCTGCTAGTACTACTACTCCTCTTTGGGGCTCCCGTAGCAAGGTCTAATCCAAGAGGTTGGGTACCTCAAGGATCCTACCCCTCACCGCCTGTAGTCTGTCTGACTACAGCTTGTTGTCTCCCCACTTCTGCTCAAGTGGTGTGTGCGCGCTCATGGCACAGTCATCATCTATATTCCTTCTCTACCCTTGCTGGTGTAGCCTTGGTCTTGAAGGCGTCTCCCTCTTCTTCCTTGGACACTAGATCACATAATGACCCAGCTCCCCAAAATGGAAGCATTTTACCTTGGAGAGGTCCTTCTTCTTTCATTTCTCCTAGTTTCCCTCAGATGCTAGGGAAGCATCCACCTCCTCCTCCTTCTTGATTCTGATCCCCTTGCCATTGCTTCTCGCTTTGCTCAGCGTTCTGATCTATTCTTGGCGAAGAGAAGCCCACATTTCCTCCCAATCTGGAAGGGTCACCCTGCCCAGTATGCTTTGGACAAACACCACCCAGTCTTCTGAGGCTGCATTCAAGGTTGTTCTTACCATCAATTCTTGATCTGGCGTGCCCCCTATGGGAGTCAGTTGATCCCAGATCTCCTTCAATCGATCAAGGAAGGGATTTATCTGTTCTCCCTTCTACATATGGTATGATCATATCTGATTTTGGAATAACATCCTTCTTTGTAGAGAAGTATGCTAGTACAATTTCTTTAGGGCCTCCCACATCTCATTTGTCATTTCCTTTTCGGAAATATGCGGTACTACATGGTCCTTGACGCCATCAAGAATGATGCTCTTGGCCCTCTCCATTGCCTCCTCGTAATTTTTGTTATCATTTGGGCCAACTAGGATAGCTATTGTCCTTAAGGCAAAGTGCTTGACATGATTCCTGTCTAGAACGAATAGGATTATGGCCTTCCAGACTACGAAGTTTGAGGCTTTGTCCAATCTATCCTGGTCCCTTACCCTATTTAGCGCCATCTCGTTGCTCCTCTACTTCCCTCCTGGAAGTTCTTGATGTGACTCCATCTGAGCCTCAATTTCCCTCCTATAAACCCTTCTGCCAATGTCAAGATGCCCCCACTATGATCATTAGTGTTGTTGCACCGTTGATCCAGATTTCTCGGCTATAAATCCTCGGTAATAACTCCCTCCTCCTTGGCCTTGCCCTGTTAGGTACTATTTTGACTACAGTACCCCACCAACTCCACTCTGCAACTTACCCACAACCTCCTAAACCCTAGCTAACTGAAGGTTAGAGCTCCTAGGATCTGCACAACCCCGACACTGGCAAGTCAGCTTCCTCATCCAACCACATCAGCCCTCCTGGCCTCTGCGTGGATCTTTGTGAGCCTGTATTTTCCTCCCTCAGCCTTTGCGCTACCTCTTCGTGGCTCAATCTTGATGACGTAGTCACTGCATCACCCCTTCCTTACTACTACTCTGCTAGGAACATCTTTTGTCACTTAGGACAATTGTTTTCTACTATTGTTGCTCTGCTTGGCTGATGTCCTCAATTCTCCTATGATCTACAACCACCCTCTAATACCATGTTGGAATTTCTAATTCTAACCCTTAGAAACCCTTCATGTACTTTCTGATTTATTCCTACCTACTTGTTCTGTTAATTAACAAGTTATTTACCATGTAAATACTGGAAATAAATACAAGTACATGCTCAACACATTACAGATCATCAGCTGAAGGAATCATAAACAAGCACACAAGTCACACCATTGTTATTGGACTAATGTCCCCGTAAAAACCCAATGTGGGAAAACCGGTATAGCTATCTAAGGGTTTGATTTATTAAGCAGTTTTAGAATACAATATGGGTGCCAAATCCGGCTCACCCAACAAAGAAAAATCTCGGCAGTAGTACCTCTCTACTCGAAAGTAGATATTTTGGCTGAAACCCCGGATAAACACTTCGGTAGCTCCACAGCTACAATCTGCCCCACGAAACCCCAACGTCAGCCTCTAAGGACTGCATCAACCTATCTCTGGCCCAGTGTTAGACCAACGTCACTCTGGCTTGGCCTGCGTTAGCTTATGGAGGCACTGTGTCAGTCCTCTAGCCCTCTTCATCACCCACAATGGCCCTCTAAGGCACTATGCAGCTCCTGGTTAGCTCTGCATGAACCCTTGGTTGCTTCTATGTCCCTCTCTCTGGCTACTGCGCTGATCCTCCCAATGTTATCTCTGCCTCTCTTCTTTTTTATTCACTACCCCTCGACTACAACTCTGATTACTCTCTCAACTTTCTTAGCAAACCCAACTCTAGAAAGTCGAAACCTTGATCTCTTGGTGTGTTGTCCAAATGACCCTCAAGCCTCCTCTTATACTTTTCTCGTTGACAAATCAATGACCAAGATTAAGTCCCTACTCAATGGCTAAGATTATATCTAGCTTGATCCATGAATTTTGGACCATTCTAACACATTTTTATATTAATTCACATTAATATTTTATTTTCCCTAAGTTTAGACTTAAGAACTCCATTAAAAATATTAATTATTTTAATATCTCCCGAGCTGTTTAGAATCTTCCCAAACCTTTTCTGGGTATTGGAGATCTCATGTTCCTTAGCCTCTCCACCAATTTTCGTGGCTATAGAACATCTGATGCTACCCCAAATCAATAGTTTTGAGGCTCGGCTTGGTCAAGAGCACTACTAGTAACAACGTTGGAATTACAATTTCCATTACACCAAAACCTGCAGGTGTTAATAAACGGATACATTTCCAAGTTAATAGATCCTCGAGAGGAGGTTAAACACATGTCATGAAACACATGGGGAGCGTTGGATTTTCCAATGCCCAACAATCTCCCCACGGTGTGATCCAGGTGTGATTCAAACTCAAGGCCTTTTTCTCTGATACCACTTGTTTGAATCACAATTATCATTACACAAAAACCCGCATGTGCTATTAAACGAATGCATCGCCAGAGTTAACAAATCATGGAGAGGTGGTTTGTTATGAAACCAGCTCACAAAAAGAGAGAAAAGATAGATGAACTCCTTAGAAATAAGCCTCTTCGAGGGGGCAACCTCCTTTACATTACACAAATGAACAATTCTCGAATGATACAAATGAAAAGACCTCCTTTCTATATATAGGAGTATAAGGGGTCATAATATAATCAGAGCCAACCTAACAATAATAATGTAAGGGCACAATAATAACAATAGTGGGCTTCTATGGGGCACACTAATAGCAATATGGGGACTACATGGGCACAACAATATAATAAGGGGGGTTGTAATAATAACAATCAGGGGTTACTGATAGCGAGCTAAACCCGCCAAACCCAGAATCACACACAACCGATGTGTATAGCATATCTCAGCCTTTTTATCAAATTTAAAATCTTAATACCTGGCAAAATCACCCTCAATATATGCCCTTGAAACGTAATCAACATTGACATTCACAATTGCCGCCATTGCATATGGGATTATTAACCTTCAAGGTTTATTCAACATACAGTTTTTCTGTTCAAAAGTCGGCCTTTCCTTTATTTAAAAATAAAGACCATATAAGTTGAAACCCATACCTGGCCTTTTCTTACTTCTGTGCTTCAGGTCGAATGATCAATTACAATGTAATCGGTCTCAAATTTTAACAGATCACCTTCAATTATTGTGGCACCTCTACGGTTTCATTCGATTTTAAGAATCCTCAACAAACCAGAAATTAAAATTTTCAATTACTTACCTTCTCCATTACCACAATTATATCCCAGCAAATACGCACATGCAAAGCAACCTGATCCCATGAAGGCTCTGCTTCATCTACTCCATTGCTAGCATCATCTTGTTGATCTCTCGATACAGTTCCTTTTCTGGAGGTGAAAGCCAACTATCAAAACATCGCCTAGAGACTATACAAACTAGAAGTCCACTGGATGTATCCTGATGCAGCCCAGCCTCTCCAGACCGCTACTGCCAGGATCTTTCTCCATCATGCATGTAAAGCTTGATTCATGGCTATAAAATAAATGGTTGGCATCAAATCTAATCCACAACTCATTAGTAACAATCTCAATGTATACAGGCTGGAGTGTGCCCTCACCTTTAACTTCAAGTCTTATTACAAACCGAGGCTTTTCCTGGAAGCGCTTAAGGAAGTGCCAATTGGCGGAATTATACAGCACAATATGTATTTATGCGTGGAGGTTTACACAGCATGGCGCATATATATATAACAGTCACAGTTTACCAACATAATTATAGAACCTTTCCATACAATATATCTTCCTTGGCGATTAAATATCCAGCAGACATAGAAATAACGAGTCTTCAACTGATTGTGTAACATGCAAATATAATACGCAGACAAAATATGTATACATACCCAACGAGTTAGATTTCTTCCGCCGCCACTTACACAATTGACCTTTTAGTTTTCACATCCACGATTTATGATTTGAGCAAATAATCACAGGGTTACGCCATTCATCATTGCATGGCTTCAACATTGATTGGAACGCCGAGGCTGCACATTCCAGCTCCACATAACGCTAAACCCAAGGCCCTTTTTACATGCGCAGGCAAACAATCTTAAGTTCCTCTGCGCCGGTATGGTCTCAAACCCGTGATAACGCTGGCCAATTTATACATATAAATATATGCTGGTTCCAAACAGTAAATTCAACGCAGAAGGTAACCACGCCGTGGCCCTTTTACCCACGAATGCATCGCCACTAAGCTGTAAGATCTCACACAACAGTTCAAAGTTCTGCGCTGGTATAGTTCCAAATAATGATAATAAACGTATAGCATTCAATCATAAACCAGAAGTAATAATCTCGGAGAACCAGAGGCGCATGCACAACCATCATTTAAGCTGTAACTCATCACGAAAGAAAACGAATTCATCATCATTACACAGTATCTGCGCATGAGTAAACAAATAAGAACCAATTGCGCCCACGCAATCTTAACATTATATGACATCAATTTCTGCCATCAAGCACAGAACCACCTCAGAATTTTATTAAATCCAACATATTCATATTTACAATAAACAGACATTCCCACAGAGTTTTCTTCATGGCCAGATATTCCAGGTCGATGACCTTTTTACAATTGCCCAAAGCTCCCAAGCGGAAACCCTCACCCTATTTTCTCCTTTCCACTCTCAATCTCACTAATCTATATCAATTGAATTGAACCAATTTTGGTCCATATCCCTTTAGTCACTCCACAAAATCCCCAAGTATCTCAACACCCCTATAATCTAGATTTTATCCCTAAATATTTGAAACTAAATCTAACTTAGGCTTCATTATTAAGTCTTAATTATCTCAAGGCTAACTCCTCTCATGTTTTCAGTTGTTTGGAAACACTTACAAATCCTCTCAAAATCTCATAAATATTTACATAAAATTAATAATTTCTCAAAAACATGAGACCCCTTAGTTTTAATAAATACAAGGTATTTTTTCGGGTCTATGCTCCTGCATCAGGCTCCCAAGGTAGAAAATGATCATGATCTCCAGATCATGCGTTTTAAGTCTTTGTATGCATGGATCCCACATTTTGTTTTGTAAACTTTCTTTGCTTGTTCATTGCTTTACTGTTGTTGTTCTCCAGGCTTCCATATTTTGTGTTGTAGTGCTCCACGTCCTTTGCTCTTGCAATCTTTCGCTATCTTTCTCTTGTTGTCTTTCCTTTCCTTTCTTGGTGTTGGTCTCTTCTGGGATTCTCTTGTCATCAGTCTTCTAATACTTTCAATCTCTCGATCCAATAAATCTCCTGGCTGTTGATTTGCTTGCTGAGCTAAGACGGCTTGCTCAGTTTTTACTTTCTCTATCTGTGTTGTCACTTGTTGACTTCCTGTTTCTTTGATTGTTTCTGTTCTGACTTGTTCAATCTTCACCGCCACCCAATCATCCATGCCCTCTTGTTTTCTAGAACAGAAAACTTCTTCCTTCATTTGACTTCTCAATTGAGTCAAATGTTCTGCAACCATACCTGCATTCACAAAACACTTTTTAGAATAAAAATCGGAAGGCATCATTGCCTTGTCCTCCTTTGCCAGCACTTCAGTATGCTTTTCTGAAGTCTCCTCCACTATCAGCACATCAGTATGTTGATTCTCTCTACTCAAAGAATCCTTTGAAGAATTCTCAAGACTGTCAACCAGTCTTTCTCCCACATCATCTGCTTCCATGACATCTTTCTGCACTCGTTCATTGTATTGAACTCTTTTATCTGCTGCAATCTCCTTGTCATACTCTGAGTTCTTCAACAAATATTCCAACAATGCAATTTCTTTGTAACATTGCTGAAGCATAACATCACCATCACATACAGTTCTTGCATGCATACACAACTTGTCAGTTTGAAAACTACAAGTCTCAACAACTTTAATCGTCGGTTCATATACCAGCTCTTCTAGCTGATGATCTTCTTCATTCACATGAACTTCCTCTTCAACAAAACCTGTAATCACATCACAACCGTCAGCTATAAAAACACAAGAGTTCACATTATCTAGCTGATCTGGATATGCCCAATAATTCAAGAATCCACCAATGATCTCCTCCTTTGTTTCATCAATAGAAACCTCCTCTTCCAACTCAGCTTCTCTGAGTTGCGTACACTTCAATTGTACATCCATCATCTGCTCGAGCTTTCTCAGCTCTTCTGTTAACTGCATGTTTATCTGTCGATCTCTTTTTTGTTGTAGCCTCTGCCACTTCACTTTCTTTCCCTTCAGTGGAAAGATCCATCCTCTATTCTGGTTTTCCTGCTCTTGCAGCCATTCCTCTAGTACTTGCAATTGCACTTTCATTACTGCAATATCTCTTTCTCTGACTTCTTCGGTCATCTCATCACTGTGGCATTCCTCTGAACCTCTTATTTGATCCTCCATGATCATCTTCTCACTTGCCATGAGTTGCACTAGCCTCTGCAACAAGCTCTCCTATCTTTCCGCCACTTACCTCACCAAGCTCTCCTCACTCAGTCTTTTGGTAAGTATTTGGTTCACTGCCTCTGGAACCTTTCGAGCACTCTCTCTACTCTCTTCAGGCTATCTCTTCAACTCACTTTCTTCTTCAGGACACTACAATTGTCCTCCTTATTCAGCCTTTAGCTGAATGCCAGGTTCAATGCCATCATCTTCTCTGCAACCATAGACCTCAATCATAAATTTCAAATCAGAAAATCACCTCACCTGCCTGATCTCATCCTTCATTCGCCTCTGTAATTTCCTTCACTGTAATCTTGTTCACTTGCAATTATGTATGCTGCAATATTCATCAGTTCCAAAATGCAATTAACTGAACTTAAAAAAACTTGAATCTTCAACCAGAACTATTCTAGCTCTGATACCAAAATGATAGCGAGCTAAACCCGCCAAACCCAGAATCACACACAACCGATGTGTATAGCATATCTCAGCCTTTTTATCAAATTTAAAATCTTAATACCTGGCAAAATCACCCTCAATATATGCCCTTGAAACGTAATCAACATTGACATTCACAATTGCCGCCAGCACATATGGGATTATTAACCTTCAAGGTTTATTCAACATACAGTTTTTCTGTTCAAAAGTCGGCTTTTCCTTTATTTAAAAATAAAGACCATATAAGCTGAAACCCATACCTGGCCTTTTCTTACTTCTGTGCTTCAGGTCGAATGATCAATTACAATGTAATCGGTCTCAAATTTTAACAGATCGCCTTCAATTATTGTGGCACCTCTACGGTTTCATTCGATTTTAAGAATCCTCAACAAACCAGAAATTAAAATTTTCAATTACTTACCTTCTCCATTACCACAATTATATCCCAGCAAATACGCACGTGCAAAGCGACCTGATCCCATGAAGGCTCTGCTTCATCTACTCCATTTCTAGCATCATCTTGTTGATCTCTTGATACAGTTCCTTTTCTGGAGGTGAAAGCCAACTATCAAAACATCGCCCAGAGACTATACAAACTAGAAGTCCACTGGATGTATCCTGATGCAGCCCAGCCTCTCCAGGCCGCTACTACCAGGATCTTTCTCCATCATGCATATAAAGCTTGATTCATGGCTATAAAATAAATGGTTGGCATCAAATCTAATCCACAACTCATTAGTAACAATCTCAATGTATACAGGCTGGAGTGCGCCCTCACCTTTAACTTCAAGTCTTATTACAAACCGAGGCTTTTCCTGGAAGCGCTTAAGGAAGTGCCAATTGGCGGAATTATACAGCACAATATGTATTTATGCGTGGAGGTTTACACAGCATGGCGCATATATATATAACAGTCACAGTTTACCAACAGAATTATAGAACCTTTCCATACAATATATCTTCCTTGGCTATTAAATATCCAGCAGACATAGAAATAACGAGTCTTCAACTGATTGTGTAACATGCAAATATAATACGCAGACAAAATATGTATACATACCCAACGAGTTAGATTTCTTCTGCCGCCACTTACACAATTGACCTTTTAGTTTTCATATCCACGATTTATGATTTGAGCAAATAATCACAGGGTTACGCCATTCATCATTGCATGGCTTCAACATTGATTGGAACGCCGAGGCTGCACATTCCAGCTCCACATAACGCT
This sequence comes from Pinus taeda, assembly GCA_000404065.3. Classification (NCBI taxonomy): domain Eukaryota; kingdom Viridiplantae; phylum Streptophyta; class Pinopsida; order Pinales; family Pinaceae; genus Pinus; species Pinus taeda. The sequence continues at coordinate 38,763 of APFE030666747.1, read as the reverse complement.
AAACCCAAGGCCCTTTTTACATGCGCAGGCAAACAATCTTAAGTTCCTCTGCGCCGGTATGGTCTCAAACCCGTGATAACGCTGGCCAATTTATACATATAAATATATGCTGGTTCCAAACAGTAAATTCAACGCAGAAGGTAACCACGCCGTGGCCCTTTTACCCACGAACGCATCGCCACTAAGCTGTAAGATCTCACACAACAGTTCAAAGTTCTGCGCTAGTATAGTTCCAAATAATGATAATAAATGTATAGCATTCAATCATAAACCAGAAGTAATAATCTCGGAGAACCAGAGGCGCATGCACAACCATCATTTAAGCTGTAACTCATCACGAAAGAAAACGAATTCATCATCATTATACAGTATCTGCGCATGAGTAAACAAATAAGAACCAATTGCGCCCACGCAATCTTAACATTATATGACATCAATTTCTGCCATCAAGCACAAAACCACCACAGAATTTTATTAAATCCAACATATTCATATTTACAATAAACAGACATTCCCACATAGTTTTCTTCATGGCCAGATATTCCAGGTCGATGGCCTTTTTACAATTGCCCAAAGCTCCCAAGCGGAAACCCTCACCCTATTCTCTCCACTCCACTCTCAATCTCACTAATCTATATCAATTGAATTGAACCAATTTTGGGTTCATATCCCTTTAGTCACTCCACAAAATCCCCAAGTATCTCAACACCCCTATAATCTAGATTTTATCCCTAAATATTTGAAACTAAATCTAACTTAGGCTTCATCATTAATTCTTAATTATCTCAAGGCTAATTCCTCTCATGTTTTCAGTTGTTTGGAAACACTTACAAATCCTCTCAAAATCTCATAAATATTTACATAAAATTAATAATTTCTCAAAAACATGAGACCCCTTAGTTTTAATAAATACAAGGTATTTTTCCGGGTCTATGCTCCTGCATCAGTTACACTAGTAGTATAGGGACCTAACATGCCCCTCTTCTTCAAAAATTGTTGTCCTCAATGCTTGAGTAGCTCTTGATGATTTTGTATAAATTCTTGTCCTCCCATGTGGAATCTTCAGCAGGTAAGTTCTTCCACTTGATGAGATACACTGAAATTGATTGATTTTGTAGTTGTCGGGTTCTTTTTCTGTGACTGCTCTAAGTTCCAATATGATTTTTCCTTCCTCTTCAAGTTCTGGAAATATTGTTTGAATTGGAATATTCTGCAACTTTTGAATGAGTGGCCACACTTCTTCATCCGTATTCCATTCATCCTTTGCTTCGTTTATCCAATTTGGTTGGATAATAGAAATAACACAAAACAATGGTTCCATATCCTCATCCTTTCTTGAGAGTGCATCTACAACAAAAATTTTCTTCCATTTTTTATAGATGATGTCAAATTCATAACCCAACATATTTGTGACCCATTTTTTCTGTTTTTCTAACGATAATATTTTTTCTAAAAAGTATTTAAAATTATCATGATCCATTTTTACCTTGAAGTGTATTCCCATTGGGTAAGGTCACCAATTCTTAAGTGCATGTAGTATTGCCAACATTTCCTTCTCATAACTAGCTTGCTTGAGATGTAGCCATAAAAATACCTTATCACCTACATCAAAACCTTTTTCATTGCAATGTTGATCTACATGTTGTTTCATTTGATTATGCACCAAAGTGGTGTTATCCTTTAAAAGTTGGAGAACTTGTTGTTGTTGGTGCTCGATGTGATCTTTCACTGCTTGAACCTTTTTCTTCTTGATATGTCCTTCCATCTTGAGAGTTTGAGGAGTGGTAATTTCTTCCAATGTTTTACAAAATATGGTCAGATTCATTTCTTGATGCTCGATGTGATCTTTTACTTCTTGAACATTTTTCTTCTTGATATGTCCTTCTATCTTGATAGTTTGAGTGGTAATTCCGGCCAATGCATTACAAGATATGGTTGGATTAATTTCTTCTTTCTCGATGTGTTCTTTCACTTCTTGAACCTTTTTCTTCTTGATATGTCCTTTTATCTTGAGAGTTTGAGGAGTTGTAATTCTTGCCAATGCTTTACAAGATATGGTCGGATTCATTTCTTCTTTCTTTGGGTTTGGGTCCTATCATATAT
>APFE030666747.1:0-10447 GCA_000404065.3 Pinus taeda | reverse complement strand
GCCTGAAAGCAGTCAGAAATAGTAGATCTAGGAAACGACAGCCGCATGCAGTTCTACCGGCTTCAGATTTGGATCACCAACGGACGCGGCCCTTAAATAGCTCTGATACCATGTAGGAATTTACAGGGTAAGTTCCTCAGACAGAACACCAAAAGGACACCGCTCACAAACAGATCACAGATCAATACACCAGTATTTTGACGTGGTTAAAGCCCTCAGAGAGGGAAACAGTCCACGGCCTGCGCCAACGTGGCTACTACAGGCAATTTATTAATAAAAGAATGAAAATTTACATAAGCTTCTCTCATGCACGGTTAACCTACAAATGACCCTCCATGCGCTTTAAATAGAATTCATGGACCAATCGGGTGTCAAGCCACGGATCAAGTGTCGGTAATACCGAGGAGAGAATGAACCGTCGGATCACTACATATCGTGACCGTCGGATTGTAAGTTACAAAATGTACAACGGTAAAGAAACACACTTTACCTAACTCTATACCTAACTCTATACTAGACCAAGTTGAACTTAACTATTCCTATGTGTCGGAATATCCTAACAACAATGATAGATCTATGTTGATAATGATACTCTTATATGAATGCGTGACAATAAAGTTTGTGAAGTATGCATTGTGGTTGCAATAAAAGTATGATTCATCTTCTGGATAGTCATGTATATATTCCGTGAAAGGATTTTAGTATGTTAGAATCTATATGTGGGTGTTGTGTATGATAAGTGCATACGTACACTGATACGCTTTGTGAAAGTCACGTATACATACTAGGGTTTTGAAGTATGGCTTGTTGATGACATTTGATAAGTTATGTTATGTTTTTTGTTGTTTTTCAATGATGTCTCTATCATGATAATATGTGTTTGACAGTACTGGTTGGGTTGAATTGGTTATGGAATGGAATGTTTATTAGTAAAGATCTTACTATTTTGTGATCTGAGATTGATTCAATATTTGGTTCAATGGTTGTTTTAGTATTACAGTGATTCAGATTTAGCTGTCGATATATTGAGATTTGTATGTAGGTCTTCTTCATAAAAATTGCATACATATGTATGTGTGCTTCATAGAAGTAGTGTATACATTTTGACATGTGTTTGATCAGGGTTTCTAAGGTCAACATTTGGTTTATGTGATGAAAAGTATATGGTCTAGTATACTTATGAGTGGTTTTTCTTTGATATGATCTGATATGAATTGGTTTGATCTAGTTGCATTGGTTGACTAAGATTCAATGATCGATTTGATATTTCAGTTGGTTCAATGATTGGATAATTTGCTTCAGTGATTGGTTTCATAATTTTTACTTGGTTTGAGCTTAATGATGGAAGTGGGTCTAGTCTAAAAATATGATGAAAGGTGGCCTACAGGTTTGATGTTGAGCCAGGTGAATCCAGTATGAAACATTATGAAATGTGGTCTACAAGAGGAGTTGAGGGTTGGAGCCTTCAGTGAGGGATTTGAAGTTTCCTTCCAGTTGTAACTGGAGAATTTATGCAGAGGGTAGGAGCTCCCTTTCGATAGGAGCCGGTAAATGAGATCAAGGGGTTGGAGCTCCCTTCTAGTGGGTGTTGGAGAATGAGAGAAGGTTGTAGCCTTCTGCAGGTGGGTGCCCGCGTACTGATATAAGCCTGCGCTAGTACAAGATTGTAATATGTTTTCCTTTATAATAAAAGAAGAATACAAAGACGACAACAACAATGGTTTTCTCCCACATTGGGTTTCCACCTAAAAATATTGGTGTTCATGTGTGTTGATGATCTTTCTGTTATTTACTACTCATGGCTTCTAATTAATGAATGAATAATGAAGTAATGATATACTGGTTAGAAGATGAACAGACGATGAAATATAAGAAAAGTAGTTAACTAGGTATATGATGTTTGTATTCATCACAATCATGTACATATGCTAGTTTATTGAATAACAGTAGCGTACATAAATTAGAATAAGAAATTGAAAATTTGAAGTGAGTTAAAAATACTAATTCACACCACCATCCCCCTGGGAGCATTTTTCCCAACAATTGGAATAAGAGTAGGTCACTCCAACAGAAGCTTAACCAATTGAAGTGGATTAGGGACAATGGGAAAGAATTAAAAGAAGAAAGTAGCTCAAAGGAAGAAGTCAAATCAGTAGAACAATGATAATGAAGCATCTGATATTGTGGAAATAATTGCATTTATGGGTCAAGAACAATTTGAAACAGTTGAAGAACAAGGCAAGTCAGGAAAAATGGACAATAAAGGTATGTTTATGCTAAGTAATGAAAACTATCAGGAATTGAAAGAAGAGATGAAGTCTAATTAATGAACCTAGGATTTGATGTTTGGAATTTAGTATGTAATGGTTGCACTAAAACACCTTCGTCATGTGAAGAATTACAAAATAATAATGTAGCATTGAATAAAATATTTGGTAACATACCCAATTCAGCAATAGGAAATATTATACACAATGAAAATGCAAAGGAAGTATGGGATAATCTACAGGAAATCCATGAAGGAAAAACAAAGGAAGATTGTTCATTAGGATAACAAATAGGCAATCTTATTTCTAAAGAAAATAATGATGTATCAAAAGATAAGTATGTTACGTCAAATGGATTTATTGATTCAGAAGGAGACATGTTAGAAGAAGTTCTCAATCTTAGAAGAAAACTTGATTTTGCTTTAAACATGATTAACAATCTTAAGGATAAGTTGTAGGCATATGATAATAGGGATCATGTTAAATCAGTAAGTGTTGCAGTAGAATCTAAATAATATTGTGAAGGACTTGACGCTGAGATTGTCTCTCTAAGAGCAAATCTTTAAAATTCAAACAAGCGAATTGAAGAACTACTTCAATTATTTGAAGAACAAGAGAATGGGTTGAAGGAAGACATTATCAGATTGAAGGAGATATTGGAAGAAGGAAGAAAGGTTGGAGAAGGGATGAGGAAGCAATATCGGGATAGGGAAGAAGAATACCAAATAATGGAGGTTGAGGAGGTAAATTAGAAGAAAAGGATAAACACTTGAGATTTCAAGATAGTACAAATATTTTGGATAACATTCTTAGTAATCAAAGGTATCCTTCTATTAAATTTGGTCTTGGTTTTCATGAACCTATAAAAAGAGAATATAGTTCATAGGCTTATACGCGGATCTTGAAGGATACCAATACGAAATCTGAAATTCATGTTAAAGAGATAAAAAATCAACCAGATCAACATCCAAGGAATGTGAATATAAAAAAAAAATCATTTCCTCCCAATAATAGAAACATTAAGCGATTCTCTTCTCTAATAAATAATGTTTAATGATTTATATGTCATAATTATGGACATGTTGCAAACAATTGCAAGAGAGGATTGTTTCTATCTTAATCAAATAGCCACTTCACAGGAAGATCATTGACTCCCATATACTCAGGGTTCTTTAAGGGATATAATTTTTCTTGCAACATATTTGGTCAGAAAGCAATTGACTGCAATAGAAGGAATATGAAATGGACATACAGTGATTCGTCAGCTCCATTTTCTGGTCATACAAGATGTTATGCTTGTAACAAGTTTGGGCATGTACCAAAAGAATGCAGGAACAAGCCAATGAACTTCTATAGACAACATGGCAAACAATCATATAAGAATATTGTTACCAAAATATTTGAGAAAGATGGATCCACCAACACTTCTCATAATAATAAGAAAGAAGAAGAACAACATAGATAGCAGATGCTCTCATTTCATGACTGTAGATAAAGACAAGCTTGAGTTTCTCAAGAAAAACAAAGATGGTAAGGTGATTCTTGGAAATAGTGCTCCAACAAAGCTAATTATTCTAAGTGTAGGTCAAATGGCTAATGAAGGACATATAATTGTGTTTACATCAACTAAATGCAAAGTTATAGATGAAGAAACTAGAACTATATAACAAGAGCATACAAAAATATAAACAAATAATATGTGTTAGCATAGAAGAATTCAGGTAGAAATAAGAGGTATAGCTCCTCTTCTTCTTTAGATTCAGAATAAAAGAAGATAGTTCCCACTATAGTCTATCTTATCCAAATTTAAACAGGAACACAATAAATTATAGATATAACCATAAATACAGAGATGCAGCAGAAATAACACTTCCTTTCATTAATATCAAATAATGAAATATACTTACAAATAGAATGGAAATAAGACTAGCTCGAGTGATGGTAGCGTATCTCTGAGAAGAGATGTAGCAAATACATGCCTCTAAACTGAGTTACAATGAGTCTCAAGGGAATTTATATTATTGAACAATAAGAGAAAAACATAAACAACCAAAACCCTAACCCGAGGAGTTGTTACACCAATAGTTTAGGGGCCCCATTGGGGTTAGTTGGGCAACCAACTTCCTAGGGTTGTAACTTGGTCATATGATCTTCATTTGATGCATGCGATACCTCGTTGGAAAGATTTCTCTGAGAACTACAACTAAAAACATGATTTCTTTGAAATCACCCAAAGGAATATTGCCAGAAAACATCATTTAGGGCCTCAAAATGGCTTCGTAAGTTCAGGAATCGAAAAATTGCCAAAAATAGTAAATTGTGCTACAATTAAGGAAAAAAAAAAAAAAAAAAAAAAAAAAAAAAAAAAAAAAAAAAAAACTGACAAAACAATGGTGGAGGTCCAAGTGAAATAGGAGGGTGGCCACCAATATCCACCTGGACCATTCCTCCCCCCTTAGGAACCAATGGTATCCTTTACGTTGAGTTCCTCCATGAGATGAGGAAACTTATGTTGAACTTGGTCCCTAATGGCCATCTTTGAGAATCTATCTAAGACCACAAAAACACAATTGTTGCCATGCTTAGTAGAAGGAAGGCTTGACATGTAATCCATGGAGATGGATTTCCAAGGTGAACTAGGGATAGGTAGTGGAGTATAGAGACCTTGCTTCTTGATGGTCGGTTTGGTAATGGCGCATGCAGTGCAGGATCTGATGTACTTCTCGACATGTTGTCGAAGATTCGTCCAATAGAAATACTTTTGCAGTATTGCCACCATTTTCTCGACCCTAAAATTCCTAGCTACCTGACTGTAGTGTGCTTCCCAAATCATCTTCACACGTTCGCTTGAAGGAACTAAAATGTGTCCTAGATGACATAACAGAGCATCTTGGAGGTAAAAATCTGGAACTTGCTGACCCTCCAAGAGCGTATGGTATGTGTGGCTGAATACTGGGTCGCTTTTGTAGAGAAGTGGCCAATCAAAAGTCTCATGCCCACAAGAGTTGAGCACGGTGGCTAACACCATGATCGGTGGTCGGGTGAGGCAGTCTAAAACATTATTTGTGATGCCCTTCTTTTACTTGATATTCAAATGGAACTATTGCAGGTATGTGGACCATTTCTAATGGTGATCATTCTGCAACTTCCTTTGCATCTGTATGAACTACAAGGGTCGGTGGTCTGTGTGGTTGACCGTTTCCTTCCCTAAAATGTAATGCTTCCATTGTCAGCAGACTTGCACAATGGAATACCTCTTTGTCATAAGTGGGATAATTCTGGACTGTGTCTGAAAGTGTCTCACTGTGATATGCCACTGGATGCCCCTATTGAGTAAGGACTGCCCCAATAGCATAGTCAGAGGCATCTATCTTGATCTCAAATGGTTGTTGCAAGTCTGGTAATGTGAGCACTGGTGCAGAGTATAAGCGATGTTTCAACTCTATGAATGCCTTCTATTGAGATTCAAACCAAAATAATTTTGCTTTTGCTCCTCCTTTAGTGACTTGAATCAAGGGCCAAGTGATAGGAGAGAACCCCAACACGAACCTGTGGTAGAAATTGGCAAGACCCAGAAAGCTACGGAGCTTTGTCAGAGTGGTTGGGGTTGACCAATCTAAAATGAGTTGGATCTTGGATGGAGCCACATGCACCCATTGTTCATCAATAATGTATACCAGATACTAAACCTCAGTCATTCCAAAGTGCATTTTTCCAAATTGGCACACAGCTTATGTTGTCACAGTGTTTGGAGAACTTGATAGATGTGGTGGAGGTGCTCTTCCCAACTCTGGCTGAAAATCAGGATGTCATCCAAGTATATAACTACAAATGATTTTGTGAATTGTCACAAGGTGTCATCCATCAACCTCATGAAGGTTGCAAGAGCATTCATCAACTCGAAAGGCATAACCAACCATTCGAGAAGACCCCCGGATTTGAAGGTAGTCTTCCACACATTAGAGGGTTCAATTGGTACCTGGTGATACCCGAAATTCAAGTCAATCTTGCTGAAATATTTTTCCCCCTTGAGTTTGTCTAGAAGGTCATCAATCTATGGGATCAGGCACCTATTCTGGACAATGATCTTGTTCAACACCTGATAGTCAATACAGAGTCTCCAAGTCCCATCCTTCTTCTGTACCAACACGACTGGGCTCCCATAGGGCGATGAACTCAGTTGAATGTGACCTTTCTACAACAACTCCTGAATTTGCCTCTTGATTTCATTGTTCTCCATAATGAAGCACCAATAGATTGGTCCATTGGGTAACGGTGCACCTGGGGCTAGGTCGATGGAGTGCTTGACCTGATAGTGTAGAGGCACCCCTGCAGGGGAGATGAAGATGTCCTCGTACTCCTCCACAACCTTTTCCATATGTTTCTGTCATGCATAGGGGCCTTATCAAAAGGTCGTGGCCACAATATTCTTCTTTCCTTGAGGGCATATCATGAGGAAAATAAATTTCCCAGTTTTTGAAATGAGCTTACTACATTGTTTTGCAATAACCAGAGAGATGGCGGTAGGCAGTGCTACCTATGGTATCCTGTACAACTTACTTTCCAATGTAACAATAATAGTGCGAGAACTTGATTCATACACAACATGTCACTTCCACAATTATGGTTGACCTAATAATACAACACAAACATCAAGGGGATCAACATCACATAATACATCATCCGTGAAGGGCTTGATGATGTATGGAAGGTGCATTATTGGCTCTATCCTTGGTGAAGCCACCCAATGGTGTACGGTTGTGGGTGTGTTGTGGTCAGTAAGCCCAACTGCTTCACAACCTCTACTACAATGAGGTTCTTTTGGCTCTCGTTGTCGACAATGAACTATAGCGGGGAACCCTTTATCCACATCTAGGAGTGGAAGAGACACTCCTCCTCCTCTTGATCTTCAGGGTCCTCCTTCTGGATCTTTGTGGTGGTGACGGTGGTGTTGTGCTCTACATTAATAATCTGCTTCCCTTTGTTATTCCCCTTATGGAGTTTTGACTCAGAGTCGAAACATGCATCTGATTCTAAAGCCTTCAGCTCGGCCACCAATGACTACTTGGCTCAAAACTCACTTGTGTTGTTGGTGGAGCTCTTATGGAACTCACACCACTTTCTCATGTCCTTCTTTGCCTTCATAGTGTTGTCCTTTGCTTGTGGCCTTGGTGGGTTTTCTTGGGACATCATGCCTTGGAGTTTTCCTTTGTTATGCGGTTTGAGCACCTTTACCTTGCTTCAGATTCATAGATCCAAAGTCTCACTTCTTCTATTTAGACTTCTACTCTATCTTGATAGTGTATTAGTACATCTTTCCGAGCAAGGATATGTCTAGGAACTCCATCTTGTCCTAGATGTATCTATGTAGGCAGTCGCGGTACTTGAGTACCAAATGTTTCTTAGAATCCTTGATACCCAACTTCGTGCGAAGGGTATGAAAAACATTGGTAAAATTTGGCACATCTTGGTCCCTTCCCTGCTGTATCATGGTCCACTTTATGTATGTGTCTTCATAGCTCCTGACAGGGTAGTACTACTCCTTGATGGCGTCTCGGAATGAATTCCAATTAGGAGCGGCTAAAAACGGTAAGGTCGTACTTTCATCCTTTTGCTCACAATAGGTTTCCCACCAATCCTTAACGTGGGGGGCGGCTTTGAGAAGAGCAAAAGTAATCTTTTCTTGGCTAGAAAAATCATGAATATAAAAATATCCTTCTAGCGAATTCAACCATTTATCTATGGTGTTTGCATTTATTTGGCCCTCAAATATGGGAATGTCAAAGTTTACTTGTACCTTAAAAGGTGTGGAGCCTCCAAAGTGGTTGTTTGATATGGATGCACCGCCGGTGGGCAATCATTAAGGGATCTGGGCAACATTATCCATCATTGTGTTCCTTTATTTCTTGAGGGCCTCCTTGAGTAATATTTTGATAGGATCTCCTACTCCCTCATCTTTATTTTCTTCTCCCATGGGATGTTGTCGGGATTTATGAGGCTGGTCTTGCAAAGGTTTGAACAGTTCAAGCCCTAACTCCTTATATCCTGACCTTGTTGGGGACATGCAAAGGAAAACAGAGAAAGAGTAGACCACTATGATACCACTAATCTGAATTTAAACAGAAACGAAAAAAATTACATATATAACCATAAATACAGAGATGCAGCAGAAATAACACTTCCTTTCATTAGTATCAAATAATGAAATATGCTTACAAACAAAATGGAAATGAGACTAGTTCGGGTGATGGTAGCTTATCTCTAAGAAGAGATGTGGCAGCTACATGCCTCTAAATTGATTTACAATGAGGCCCAAGGGAGTTTACATTATTGAACAATAAGAGAAAACCATAAACAACCAAAACCCTAACCCAAGGAGATGTAACACAAAGAGTTTATGGGACCCGTTGGGGTTAGTTAGGTAGCCAACTTCCTGAGGTCGTAACTTGGTCATATTATCTCTATTTGACACACATGATACCTTGTTCAAAATATCTTTTGAGGACTACAACTGAAAACATGATTTCATTATTGCCAAAAAAAAATTGTTTAAGGCCTCAAAATGGGTCTGAAAGTTCAAGACCCGAAAATTTGCCAAAAATAGTAAATTGTGCTACAATTAAGGAAAGTTAAAAAAAATGACAAAACAATGATGGGGGTCTAAGTGGAATAGGAGGGTGGCCACCATTATCCACCTGGATCATTCCTCCCCCCTTATGAAGCAATGGTCTCCATTGCATTGAGTTCCTCCATGAGATGAGGACACTTCTGCTGAACTTGGTCCCTAGTGAGCCATTTTCCTTGGTGCAAGAGTCGTCCGGTGTTACACTGAAATTTGTCACCTTGACTATATGCAGTTTATATGGCCCCATCAATAGCCATATTGTCCTCTTTGTCAAGCCCCATACCTCTACTCTTCATGTCAAAACTTCAAAAAGAGAAAAAGTCACTTAAAAACATGTTTATCTCTGGGTACGCAGATTCTCTCTACCTTGCTTGCATGTACGCACTCCAAATACACTGTACCTGCGTACTTGTACGCTCTGTAAGCTAAAGGTTGGGTGCGTACCCCTGTAAAGGTCAAAAGGCGCGAGTTTCATCTCTAAAAAGTTACTTGTGGTCACTTCTAGAGCCTTCTAGAAGAGTTTTTGACGTGTATTGAGCGCCTCCAGATGGTTCATGCATCCCTATGATAGAGGAGCTTATCCCATCAAGGGAGGAGCTACCCCATCCAAAAGAGGGAGTATCCCATTGATGTTGGAACTGAATAACCTCTTCTAGAATACTATAAATACAGGCATTGGGCCAAAGGAGGGGAGGTTGAAAGCTGAACATTCTAAAGGGTAAATGCTGTTGGAATTAGGACTTCCATTGTTGACTTGTGAGGAGAGATCACTATCCTTCCTTATTGCCATATTGGGAGTGGGTGAGCTTGTCAAAGTAGAGAAAATCTCTTGTTGGACCCTGGGAGGAGCTTGCACAACACCAAGGCTCAGGTTGTAATGGTTCCTTTTTTGTTTCCTTAATACAAATAAGTCAATTCTTCTCAATGATTTGTTGTTAATGAATTATTTCATGTACTCCTTGGTCTATGTGATGAATATGCTTTGTTTTATGAAATATTCAGGTGTTATGTAATCGTTTGCTTTGTTAGTGTATGCAGGTCTTAAAGTGAAGGAGGAGCTCATCTGGATCAACAAGGTTGGACTGCTACAACAAGCGTTGGACCTAAGGTAAGATCGAAAACATTTGAATTCTCATAGAATAATGTGTGTTTAGAGAAGGATTGCTCTTGTTTGGTTTGTTTGTCACTAGAGAGTCTTAGACTCCTAGGGAGGTTATATTTGTCCACAAATATAACTCTTTCTGCTTGACAGCTGCTTTGAGACTTATCCGACCCTATTGAAAAAATAGAAAATCCCTGGAGTTTATGACTAAGAGTTTGAACTTCAGGGGGTTTGATGGTAGGTTGGTCTGAAATATTAGGGTATATAATAGCGGTTATTATTCGACTGACTTGGGATTCTGAATTTAAATTTTCTGGGGAAGTCGGGGGAGTTGATGAGGGTGATTTATTCTCAGAATGGTATTTAGATTTTGATTTAGGTGCCATTCATAGTTCAGGCCCTCCTTCTAGCGCCAAATATGTTGAAGCCCCGAAAATTGGGTCGACAACAAGG
>APFE030666740.1:0-15743 GCA_000404065.3 Pinus taeda | reverse complement strand
GGCAAACGGAGGGTGCGCTGTCCGTAAAATGGGACCAGCGCGGAAAAGACGTGTGCTTCCGCGCTGGCAGCACAACAACAACACTAGCCTCCGCCTGTCAGCGTGTTTATTTTATTAACAGACGCGATGATCCATTTAACTTAGGCAAAGAGGGTTTTTTAGCCATTTTGAGGAGCATGAGTATAGGTGAATGTGGTTTCACAACACAGTAGGGAGACTGGCATGATGGCAGTGACATTTTACTGTGTAACAGCGATGTCATATAAAACCTCATCCGTGAAGGGCTTGATGTTATATGGAAGGTGACAATGTTGGCTCACGCGAAGATCTCGTCCTTCGTGAAGCCACCCGATGGTATACAGTTGTGGGTGTGTTGTGGTTGATAAGCCCAGCTGTTTCACAACCTCTAATGCAATGAGGTTATTTTGGCTCCCGCTGTCAACAATGAATTGTAGCGGGGAACCCTTTACCCACATCTAGGAGTGGAAGAGATGCTCCTCCTCCTCTAGATCTTTGGGTTCCTCCTTATGGATCTTTGTGGTGGCAACGGTGGCGTTAAGCTCCACATCAATAATATACTTCCATTCGTCATTCCTCTTGTTGATTTTTAACTCAGAATCGGAACATGCATCTGATTTTGAAGCCTTCATCTCGGCCACTAGTGACTACTTGGCTCGACACTCACTTTTTTTTTAGTGGAGATCTTATGGAACTCACACCACTTTCACGTGTCCTTCTTAAGATTCGTAGTGTTTCCTTTTCTTGTGGCTTTGGTAGGTTGTCATGGACCATCCCACTTTGGCTTTGTCCTTTGTTCTGTGGTTTGGGGGCACCTTTCCCTTGCTTTGGATTTGCAGATATAAAGTCTCACTTCTTCTATTTAAACTTCTACTCGATCTTGGCATCATATCGGTATGTTGTGCCGAGTGCGAAGATGTTGAGGAACTCCATCTTGTCCTAGATGTATCTATGTAGGCAACTGCAATACTTGAGTACCAAATTTTTCTTAGAATCCTTGACACCCAACTTCATGCGAAGTGTAAGAAAAAAATTGGAAAAATTCAACACATCTTGGTCCCTTCCCTGTTGCAGTGGGGTCCAATTTATGTATTTGTCCTCATAGCTCCTGACAGGGTAGTATTGCTCCATGATGGAATCCTAGAATGAATTCAAAGTGGGAGCGGCTAAAAACAGTGAGGTCGTACTTTCATCCTTCTACTCACAGTAGGTTTCCCACCAGTCCTTGACATGGGGGCAGCTTTGAGAAGAGAAAGGTAATCTTTTCCCAACTAGAAAAATCATGAACAAAAAAATATCCTTCTAGCATATTTAACCATTTATCTACAGCATCTACATCTATTTGGGCCTCAAATATGGGAATTTCAAAGTTTACTTGTACATTAAAAGGTGTGGATGCTCCAGAGTAGCTGCTGGATTTGGATTCACCGCCCATGGGAAACCGTTGAAGGATCTAGGCAAAGTTATCCATCATCGCGTCCTTTATTTCTCGAGGGCCTCCTTGAGCAATATTTTGATAGGATTTCATGCTCCCTCGTCTTTCTTTTCTTCCCCATGGGTGGCCATCAGGGTTTGTGAGGTTGAACTTGTAAAGGTTCAACTAGATTGATCCCTAACTCCTTATATCCCGACCTTATTGGGGACATGCAAATAAAAACAAAGAAAGAGCAGACCGCTCTAATACCATTGATCTAGATTTAAACAGGAACGCAAAAAATTATAGATATAACCATAAATACAGAGATGCAATAGAAATAACACTTCATTTCGTTAATATCAAATAGTGAAATATGCTTACAAACAAAATGGAAATAAAACTAGCTCAAGTGATGGTAGCTTCTCTCTAAGAAGAAATGTGGTGGCTACATGCCTCTGAACTGAATTACAATGAGGCTCAAAGGCCTTTTTTATTATTGAACAATAAGAGAAAAACCTAAACAACCAAAACCCTAACCCGAGGAGATGTAACACCAATATTTTATGGGCCTTGTTGGGGTTAATTCGGAAGCCAACTTCCCGTGGTCGTAACTTGGTCATATTATCTTTGTTTGACATGTATGATACCTCATTGAAAATATCTCTCTGATGACTAAATATACTACTGTAATTTCCATAGAAATCAATGGTGATTTCTATGGAAATCATGTGAGAATTTGTAGTCCTCGGAGATATCTCCCCAACGAGGTATCATACATGTCAAACAGAGATAATATGACCAAGTTATGACCCTAGGAAGTTGGTTTCCCAACTAACCCCAACGAGGCCCATAAACTCTTGGTGTTACATCTCCTCGGGTTAGGGTTTTGGTTGTTTAGGGTTTTCTCTTATTGTTCAATAATAAAAAATTCCCTTGACCCTCATTGTAACTCAGTTAAGAGGCATGTAGTTGCCACATCTCTTCTCAAAGATAAGCTACCATCGCTTGAGCTAGTCTTATTTCCATTTTGTTTGTAAGCATATTTCAGTATTTGATATTAATGAAATAAAGTGTTATTTATATTGCATCTTTTTATTTATGGTTATATCTATAATTTTTTGCATTCCTGTTTAAATATGGATCACCAACCTCCATCTCGACCTGAGAGTGTGAAGAAGAAAAGGAAGAGAGTGTTCCTCAAGTGAATCCACCTCCTTTTCCTGAGAGATTGATCAATCCTAGTCAACACACCCTAGAAGAGACTAAACTTCTGAGTGAATTGAAAAATTTGTGTGTCAAAATCCCACTCCTCCAAGCTATCAAGGATGTCCCCATGTACAACAAGTTAATCAAGGAGAAATGCTTCAAACATCCTAGGAGGAGAAAGAAAGACACCCCTACTATTAATGTCATTGGATAGTTGTCTAATTTAATGTTGGGGAGAGTGATTTTCCCAAAGTATCTAAACCCTGGAAGTCTTGAGGTAGATGTTCACATTGATGGTATCATTTTCCTCATACCTTGATTGATCTTGGGGCTGCCATCAATGTGATGACGAAGGAGACCATGCTTAAATTAAATCTCCAAGAATAATTAAGGATGACCACAACAGTCTTGCAGTGTGCAGACAGATCCACAGTAGTTCCTGAGGGATTTGTTGAGCATGTGATGGTATATATTGATTCCTAGGAATACCCTGCTGACTTCTTGGTTCTCCAACCTAAGGCAAAATCCAATGGTTATCCTCTCATCCTTGGAAGGCCATGGCTAGCCACTATTGATTCTTACATAAGTTGCAGGGTTGGGAATATGACCATTAAAAAAGGGCATTTTTCTAAGAAATTGGTCTTGTACCCTCATGCTCAACCATCTCTAGAGCATGACTTACCCTTATGGTTGGAAGAGAAGGAGGAAGATGAAGTCTACTATTCCACATCTTAACCAATCTATACACTAGATGCTACTATAGGAGGGGGCAACCTGATGAAGATGACTTGATTGATCAAATCCTCTAAAATAGGCCCCCCAACATAATGTCTCTTGATGAGTTAGTAAAGAGAGTTGAAAATAAACCTTGGACTGATTTGTGCCTAGCTCACTTAAGTCCTACTCATGTCAAGATGATAGAAATTGGTCCAGCTAAAACATTGAAAATCAACCCCTCTCTCTTCCCATCAGGAAAAGGAGTTATGTGACATGTTAAGAGAGCATCTGGATGCCTTTTCTTGGAGTTATAAGGAACTGAAGGGAGTGCACCCTTCAATGTGTACTCACCACATTTACATCAAGGAAGGTTGCAAGCCAGTGTGACAGCCTCATAGGAGAATGAACCCAACCCTTAAAGACATAATTAAAGAAGGACTCCAAAAGTTGTTGGACGCAAAGTTCATTTAATCCATCTCAGATAGTGAGTGGGTGTATCCTGATCTAGTTCGATTCTAAAAGAAGAATGGAAAATGGAGGATCTATGTGGACTATAAAGAGTTAAACAAATCCACCAAGAAATACCATTTCCCTCTACCTTTCATTGATCAAGTCTTGGATGGTCTTGCAAGAAATAAGTTCTTCTCTTTCCTAGATAGATTTAGTGGTTATAATCAGATCTAGATCATCCCAGAAGACCAAGATAAAACCAACTTCACTTGTCCTTGTGGTACCTTTTCTTATAGGGTCCTTGATTTTGGATTATGTAATGCCCCTGCCACTTTTTAGAGGGCAATTCTAAGAATCCTTGTAGAGCTAGTCCATGTCTCTGTAGAAATTTATATGGATGATTTCACTCCCTATGGGTGTGATTTCCTCGAGGCTCTCTCTAACTTGGGGAAAGTGTTAAATAATTTCATTGAAATGAACCTATCCCATAGTCCTAAGAAGTGTGAGTTCTTGATGAATCTAGGGACTATTCTAGGTCACTCAATATCCTAGGAAAGACTACAAGTGGACCCAAATAAAATTGTTATCATAAAGAGGGTCCCCACTCCTCAGAAGCAAATGGATGCCAGAAGTTTCTTGGGCTTAGCTGGATACTATAGGATATTCAAGAAGGACTTTAATAAAGTAGCCTCACCTTTTTTTGGACTATTGGCCAAGGACTCTAAATTTTGCTGGTCAGAAAGTTGCCAAGAGGCCCTAGAAACCTTAAAGGACAAGTTGACTATTGCACCCATACTCTGAGGCCCAAATTGGCCTCTTCCTTTCCACATCCATGTTAATGCCTCTAAAAAAGCTATAGGAACAACTCTATGCCAGATAGATGACAAGTTTCCTTATGCCATTTAATTTATTATCAAAAATTTGTCCAAGTTTGAATTAAACTATACTATGACTCAAAAAGAGCTCCTAGTTGTTGTCCATTCCCTGAATAAATTCAGACACTACATCATTGGTTACCATACCTTTGTAGATACTGACCATACTACTATTAAACATTTTATGAACAAGCTTGATGTGAATGCCTGAATTATTAGATCGTTACTTTTATTACAACAGTTTGATCTAACTATCATTGATAATCTTGGTAGAGAAAATGTAGTTGCAAATTTTTTTTCTAGACTTGCTTCGCATGTATGCAAGGAAGGAATGGTTGATGATCAGCTACCAGATGAGCATCTATTTTCTATTTCAGTTCTCTCTCCATAGTTTTTTGGTATTTCCAACTACTTGGTGGTTGCACAGTTCTCTCAAAATCTGTCCTCCAAGGAAAAAATAAGAATTATAAGAAAGAGTGCCCCATTCAATTAGAGTGGGGGCAATTTATTCAAGCTAGTCCCATATCAAATTTTGAGGAGATGTGTCAAGTAGGAGGAATTATTTGACATCCTTCTGGCCTGTCATGATGGGCCTTATGGAGATCACTTTGTAGCCAAGAGGACAGCCTTCAAGGTACTGCAAGCTGGCTACTACTGGCCCACTCTCCACCAAGATTCAGGAAGATACACCAGGCGATGTGACCAATTCCAAAGAATATGGAAACCTACTCCCATGGATGAAATTCCTTTACAACATCAAGTGACTCTTGAGCCATTTGAAAAGTGGGGCATGGATTTCATTCGGCCCATTGACCCACCATCAAGGTAGAAAAAGTACATATGTATGCACTAACTATTTGACAAAGTGGGCTAAAATTAAGGCTGTCAAGATAGCAACAAAAGAGAAAGTGGTTGAGTTCTTAAGGGATAATGTATTTTACAAGTTTGGGTACCCTAGAGAGATAGTCACTGATCAGGGAACTTAATTCACATCAAACCTGATTGAAAATTTGTTGAGGTGTCAGAAGATAAAACACACGAAGTCAACTGCTTATCATCTACAGGCCAATGGAGAAGTAAAAGTTAGTAACAGAGAATTGGAAAGCATTCTCACCAAGATTGTGAGCAGCAGCAAAAAATATTGGGTTGATAGATTAGTGGAGGCCACTTGGGCCTATAATACAACCTAGAATACAACCACTGGTTTCACCCCTTACAACTTGGTCTATGGGAAGAAGGCTCTGCTCTCTATTGAGTTTGAGTACAACACTTTGAGAATAGCAGCATAGTTGGATTTGGATGTTACAAAGGCACAACAAAAGAGGTTTCTCCACCTCAGTGGTTTAGATGAATTTAGGATGCAAGCCCTCCTACACACAGAAGTTGTTCAAGTACAAAGAAAGTTTTGGCATGACAAAAACACCAAAAAAAAGTTTTTCAAGAAGGAGATTGGGCTCTGCTCTATGACTCCAGGTTCAAGGAATTCAAGGAAAAATTGATGACCAGGTGGCATGTGTGACGACTCAAGAGAGTCTTGTATAGGCTGAAGCAAGCACCTCGTGCTTGGCACACCAGTATAAACAGCTACTTTACCGGGTTGGGCTTCACAAAGAGTGAATCGGATGCAAACCTGTAACACATCGTAGTGAAAGGTAAGCTATTGATCATCATACTTTATGTTGATGATATCATATTAACTGGTGATGATCAGTTGATCATGTCTTACAAGGAGGATCTTGCAAGAGAATTCGAGATGAAAGACATGGGTCTCATGCATTACATCCTTGGCATGGAAGTGTGGCAGAAAGATGAGGAGTTGTTTGTGTCTCAGGGCAAGTATGCCAATGAGATACTCAGGAGATTCCACATCAAGAAGTGCAAGCCCATGCAGACTCCTTTAGCAGGTAACTGGAGGCAGGAGGTTGCTACTTCAAGAGAAGTGGTAGAGGCTACTGTGTGCAGGCAGCTTGTGGGTTCAATGATGTACTTAACACACGAACAAATTTTTGCTATGCAGTGAACCAACTGAGTCAAGCGATGGTTCAGCCTACCAAGATGTTTTGGAAGGCAACAAATCATGTATTGAGGTACCTTAGAGGCACATCTTAGTATGGATTATGGTACATACTAATAGAAGGAGTGAAGCTACAAGGCTTCACTGATGCAGATTGGGTAGGGAGTCCATCAGATCGGAAGAGCACATCAGGAGGGATTTTCAACCTTGGGTCAGCAGAAGTTTCTTGGTACAACAGGAAATAGAGGTCAGTTGCACATAGCTCAGCAAAGGCAGAATACATGGCTGCAAGTCAGGCAACATATGAGGCCATCTGGATGCTGAAAATCCTAGTTGGTTTGTTTGATCAAAGGATGGATCCAAATGTGATCTATTGTGATAATCAAAGTTGTATAAAACTCTCTGAGAATCCAGTATTTCATGATTGTTCCAAGCACATTGACATCCGGTATCATCATCTCAGAGACTGTGTAGCAAGGAGATCATGTTGTTGCAGTATATTTTGACAAAGGAGCAAGATGCTGACATTTTGACAAAGGAATTGTCAAAGTGTAAATTCGAGTTCCATAGAGAGAGGATCGGGGTGGAAAATAATCCCTTTCTTGTTGAGAGGGAGTGTTGAAATATGGCGATAAGAATATTCCAATTTAATTTTTCCTTGAATTAAATTGTGAATTAAAATGGAAGTTAGTCTTAACAGCTACTTGGAAATAATTAATTTATTTATTTTAAATTAATTAGTTGGAGAAATTCAAGTTAGAAGTCTTTCTGAAGTCATGCAAGAGTTATCACTTAAATTAATGAGATAAGATTGAGTTATATTTGAGTTGTAATTAGTTAACTCAGTTTACTGAGTTAAGTCCAGTTAAATTAGTTCCAAATTGTTTGAGGAACTAATAGTGAGTTAACAGTCAGTTGATGCATTAATGCACTCAACTTGTGCTACTCCAATTAACTAAATATTCCCTCATCAGAAACTCATGCATGTCTATTCTGAGAAAGACCCAATTGAGATAAATGTTAAGGACAATGTACTATCAGTTGCATGTCTTTTCTCATGGAGAAAAATCATGCATGTGATCAAGGATTTATCCTTGAGGGTTGTGTAGTTTTGAAGGAAGATCATCCACTTGGTAAAAGGAAATCATCGACAAGGAAATAGGAGCTTGGGGGGCAGAGAGGAAGGCTGGAGAGAAGCCAAGATTGCCTGTGACCATCTGTGAGGATTGTACTTTGAGCTGGCTAGCTATGAGAGCTAAGGCTTTGTATAATTCCTATGTATTTCCACCATTTATGATAATACAATATTGTGGGGTTTTTAGCTGAGGCTTTCCCCAAAGTATTTTCATGTGTATTATGCCATTGATTCTTCTTCTTATAGTTATATTGTTCAACTCAATCTTTAAGCTTCCACAAATTGATAGTAGAAGTTCGAGGTTGCGGGTGCAAATCGAATTCATATCATACTTCAAGGTTGGCCAATGGTGTTCTATGGCTTGAGACTCGAGTATGCCTTGGAAGGTAGCTCGAATTACATAGCATGGAAAGATAGAATGGAGGTTTTATTAGAAGACAATGGCTTGAAGGAATTCATTGATCAAGAAATCCCAAACCCAGCGTCAACTAATGCACAAGACTTAACTGAGTGGAAGAAGTGTGTGGCGAAGGCGAGACGGATCATCCTTGAGGGAGTTCGAGACCATATTTTATTTAGTCTCCATGGGAAGGATACTCCATTTTCAATGTGGAATACATTTAAGGACCTCTACCATAATAGTAGTGACCAGAGGAAATTGGCGCTCAAGGATAAGCTTCAAAGAATCAATATGGAGAAGGGTGATACTATTTCCACATATCTGAACAAGCTCACCACTTGCAGAGATGAGCTTTGCAGTGTGGGAATAACTACTGCTGATGATGATATGGTGAGTCTCACTCTCCTTGGCCTTCCAAAGAATTGGAATAGCTACCAGGACTCTGTGAATGGAAGGGAGAAACTGCTAGATTGGGAATGCTTGTGGTCAGATCTTATGCAAGAGGAGCATACGAGATGGTTCTTCAACCAAGGAAAGGGAAGGGGAAGGCTTCCCATTTCAAATTGAATTCTTCTCATGGAGGGAAGAAGGGTGACATGTTTAAATTAAGATTCTTTAATTATCACAAGATGGGACATTATGCGACTAACTTCCCATCGAAGAAGTCCAAGAGGGGATACTCAAAAGGATCGGAAGGTGAGGCATTAGCATCTCAGTTCAAAAAGGAATTTACCCTCATCGCATGCATGGTTTCATCAATGATGGGTTGTGTCTGGTATCTTGATAGTGAAGCCTCATTCCACATGACCAGTGATAAAAATGTATTCAGTGCCTTGGAGGAGAAAGACCTCAAGATGCACATAGATATGGGTGACGACGAAAGGTATAATGTTTCAGGAGTGGGCACAGTTGCTTTTCAGAGGGAGCATGGAACTCCTCTCACCTTAACAAATGTGATGTATGTGCCTGGACTAAAGAATAAATTGGTATCGGTCATGATGTTGGAGGAAAACGACTACGATGTTGTCTTCAGTAAAGGAAAGGCGTTCCTATGACACATAGCCACGGGTCAGACCAAGAGGATAGGGATTTGAGTGAAGAATCTCTGTAAACTAGAGGTAGATAATGGTGCAACATTGAGTACGAAAGGAGAATTGGGGCAAAGCCAAGAATTTGGCGAGTTGTGGCATAGGCGGTTGGGCCATTTGCATCATGGGGCTTTGAAGATAATGTAGCAGATATCTATAGGACTTTCCAAAGGTAAACTTGAGCAATTTGACACATGCAAAGGTTGTACCTTGGGAAAGTACACCAAGTCTTCCTTTCATGATCGAGACAGTCGAGTAGAGGCTATCTTAGAGTGAGTTCATACTGATTTGTGTGGACCATTCTCGATGGCATCTACAATGAAGCAAAGGTATTATGTGATTTTCATTGATGACTATTCTTGTAAATGTTGGATTATTTCATGCAGAAGAAGGACCAAAATTTCACAAATTTTTGTGAGTTCAAAGCTTTGGTTGAGAAAGAGTCAGGGAAGAAGATCAAAGCCTTGAGGAGTGACAATGGTGGAGAATATTTCTCTCAAGAGTTTAAGTACTTCTGTGCTACAAAAGGAATTAAACGAGTGTTGACGGTACCTCATAACCCATAGCAGAATGGGGTGGCTGAGAGGAAGAACAGAACTATTGTAGGGGCAACACGGATAATGTTGCATGACCAAGGCCTACCACTTCACTTGTGGGCTGAGACATGCAACAAAACAACCTATTTTCATAATAGAAGCCCACATCGCATACTTGGGATGAAGACACCAGAGGAAGCTTTCTCCGGTAAGAGACCAGATGTGAGTCACTTCAGGATCTTTGGCTCATCGGTATATTTCCATGTGACAAAGGATGCACAGAAGAAGCTTGATCCAACAACCGAGGTTGGGATACTTATGGGGTACACTGATACACCTCACAACTATTGGGTGTACTTTCCTACCAGTCGAAGGACAGTGGTTCGCAGAGATCTCAAGTTTGATGACCAAAAGGCCATGTGAGTTTCCCTTGAGAGGGAGCTCCAACTACAGGCTGTGGAGGAACTGTTGGTTCCTAAGGATGAGGAGCCTCAGACTAATGCGGAGCATCCGTATGCAGAGGTTCCATAAGTGGAAGCATCCACTCAAGCAGATTCTTACAGAGATGGACGGAAGTGCACAAGAGAAGCGGATAGATTGTTGGAGGATGCAAGAGAGACTGTGGGAGCACCATAATCTCAATGCAGACAGAGGAGGTCACTTGAGAGGTACACTGGATACATGGCCCTTACTGGTGAATGTGTTGAGACTGAGCCATCTTCCTTTGAGGAAGAATTGCAGCAACCGATTTGGGTTGATGCTATGGTGGAGAAGTATGACTCCATAGTTCGTAACAATGTTTGGGACATGGTTTCGAGACCAGAGGACAAGTCAATTGTGAGTTCCTGTTGGCTTTACAAGGTAAAGAAAGCTTTTGATGGTAGTGTGGAGAAGAATAAGGAAAGATTTGTTGCCCGTGGCTTTTCACAGGTCGAGGGGATTGACTATGATGAGAATTTTGCTCATGTCGCAAGGTACTCATCTATCAGATCTACGTTGGCACTATCAGCACAGATGGGTTGGAAGATCCATCAGATGGATGTGAAGACTGCATTCCTCAATGGCTAGATTGAGGAAGTGGTGTACATAGAGTAGCCAGAAGGTTTTGAGACCTTTGATCATGAGTTGCATGTGTGCCGAATCAAGAGAGCATTGTACGGGCTAAAGCAAGCACCTCGTGCTTGGTACACCAAGATAGACAACTACTTCATCGGGTTGGGCTTCACAAAGAGTGATGTGGATGTGAACCCATACCACGTCGTAGTGAAAGGTCAGTTGTTGATCATAGTACTTTATGTTGATGATATCATATTGACTCGTGATGATCAGTTGATCGTGTGTTACAAGGAGGACCTTGCAAGAGAATTTGAGATGAAAGACATGGGTCTCATGCATTAATTCCTTGGCATGGAAGTGTGGTAGAAGGATAGGGAGTTGTTTGTGTCTCAGGGCAAGTATGCCAATGAGATACTCAGGATATTCCACATGGAGAAGTGCAAGCCCATGCAGACTCCTCTAGCAGGTAACTGGAGGTGGGAGGTTGCTACTTCAAGAGAAGTGGTAGAGGCTACTATCTACAGGCAGCTTGTGGGTTCATTGATGTACTTAGTGAACACACGACTAGATTTGTGCTATGCGGTGAACCAGCTGAGTCAAGTGATGGTTCAACCTACCAAGATATTTTGGAAGGCAACAAAGCATGTATTGAGGTACCTCAGAGGCACACCTTAGTATGGATTATGGTACAGATGGACATAGGGTGTGAAGCTACAGGGCTTCACTGATGCATATTGGGTAGGGAGTCCATCAGATCAGAAGAGCACATCAGGAGGGACTTTCAACCTTGGGTTAGCAGTAGTTTCTTGGTACAACAGGAAACAAAGGTCAGTTGCACTCAGCTCGGTAGCGATAGAATACATGGTGCAAGTCAGGCAACATGTGAGGCCATCTGGATGCAGAAAATCCTAGTTGGTTTGTTTGATCAAAGGATGGATCCAACTGTGATCTATTGTGATAATCAGAGTTGTATCAAACTCTCTAAGAATCCAGTATTTCATGATAGGTCCAATTACGTCAACATCTAGTATCATCATCTCAGAGACTGTGTAGTGAGGAGGATCATGTTGCTGCAGTATATTTCAACAGAGGAGCAAGATGCTGACATTTTGAAAAAAGCATTGTCAAAGTGTAAATTCGAGTTCCATAGAGACACGATTAGGGTGGCAGATAATCCCTTTCTTGTTGAGAGGGAGTGTTGAAATATGGAAACATGAATATTCCAATTTAATTTATCCTTGAATTAAATTGTGAATTAAAATTGAATTCAGTATTAACAGATACTTGGAAATAATTAATTAATTTATTTTAAATTAATTAGTTGGAGAAATTCAAGTTAGAAGTCTTTCTGAAGTCATGCAAGAGTTATCCCTTAAATTAAGAAGATAAGATTGAGTTATATTTGAGTTGTAATTAGTTAACTCAGTTTACTGAGTTAAGTCCAGTTAAATTAGTTCCAAACTGTTTGGGGAACTAATAGTGAGTTAACAGTCAATTGATGCATTAATGCACTCAACTCGTGCTACTCCAGTGAACTAAAGATTCCCTCATCAGAAACTCATGCATGTCTATTCTGAGAAAGACCCAGTTGAGATAAATGTCAAGGACAGTGTACTATCAGTTGCATGTGTTTTCTCATGGAGAAAACTCATGCATGCAATCAAGGATTTATCCTTGAGGATTGTGCAGTTTTGAAGGAAGATCATCCACTTGGCAAAAGGAAATCATCCACAAGGAACAGCTCAAGGAAATAGGAGCTTGGAGGGTAGAGAGCAAGGCTGGAGAGAAGCCAAGATTGCATGTGACCATCTGTGAGGATTGTACTGAGAGCTAGATAGCTGCAAGAGCTAAGGCTTTGTATAATTCCTATGTATTTCCACCATGTATGATAATACAATAGTGTGGGGTTTTTAGTTGAGGCTTTCCCCAAAGTATTTTCATGTGTATTGTGCCATTGATTCTTCTTCTTCTGGTTATATTGTTCAGCTCGATCTTTAAGCTTCCACAAATTGATAGTAGAAGTAGGTTATAATATTTTGCTTAGATTTATATTGCATTATCGGGTTAACTTACACATATTTTCTACAATTCTTGAAGACAATTTTTATTTTTTAAAAGATGAAAAAAAAAGACAAAAAATAATAGACCTAGGTGAAAACCTCTATCAGGCACCTGAGGCCAACTTTTGGGTTGAAAATCACCTTGAGGAAGCCTAAGAGTGAAAAAGGAAAATAAAAAGATCCTTGGGTGAAAACCTCCCTTGAGGTGCTCAAGACAGGCAAACAAGTTGAAAACCTCCTTTGAGGCGACATGTGTGTCTTTTAAAAAAAAAAAAATGCCATGTTAGGGACCTCAAACCTGGCCACTAATAAAATTATATTATTTTTTGTAGGTTTTTAAAGGAAACAAAGGACACAAAGTTCAAGGGGACGACAAGACAGCATCACCCCATTCTTCCTCCATTCACTTCATATATCCCATGCATACTATGTCTCTATCATTCCTCCTCACCTCCAAGTATCAAAAACCAATGTTTATGCAGTTTTCTGACTTCTGCAGGGTTTCCTGTAGTTACCACAGGAGTTTGTTGTAGTATTACAGGATGTCCTAAAACACTACAGGAATGAAGTCTCGATTGGAAAATGATGATGCAAGCCTATTCTAGGTTGAAATAAGGTACCATACACCTCACCACCTCTCACCCAACACCAGCTCATGGCCATACCAACCTCTGTGTCTATCAAAAACCCCTCAAAAAAATGAATAATGAAAAGAAAAATAAGGTCCAAGGGACATTCCATCATTGGCCTCACTCACCTACCACTACATATCCTCCATTTCCATCCCTCCACTCCTACATCACCACCCATCCCTCCTCTAAGTGAAAAAAAGGAAAAACAATGATGAAAAGGGAAGTTACAGGATTTCTTCTAGTAACTACAGGAAACCCTGTAGCAGTCTGTGTTATTACAACAATAGTTTATCCATGCATTCTCCTTCACCATCCATGAAAGTAAAAAGATCTAACACCCCTGCAGAGATTATGACACATATCCAAATCTCAGAAACAACAGCAGGAACCAAGCACCTACACACAACAACAAAGAAGACAACTCCATCAACTGGAAGAATCAATAGAAAAGGGACCAAGGAAAAGCACTTGCCTGAACAAAAAAGAAGCACAATAGCATCACCCTCCATCATGCATCCAACAAGTGAAGGAAAGTATAGGTATAACACCTCACCAAAACTCTTCCCTAACTACGATATGGTAAAAGTGTAGGAGTATGAAAAACTTTGATTTTATAAGCTGAAGGTGGCCATTTAAATTGGCCACCCTCATCTTGAAAACAAAAATTGAACTCCTAGTTAGCCTGCCATGTTGCAATGTCACATCAAGGAGAATGAATAAAAAATTTGATCGATTTAAGTTGTGTGAGAGTGGGTGATGATTACGAGGGAAGGATGCATGATAACCAACGATCCCAAAGAGGAAATATCATACACTACTAGCCAATGTAGTCCTCCAAGGAATCAACCATAAAAAGAAACTATTCCAAACTCTCATGCACCATTTTTTCATTTTGAGATCAAAGAAGACTGAAACCACCTTGGAAATCCATCGAGGAAGCAAACCTGTTTTATCCACCCTACAAGAAACAAAACTACAGGGACAACTATAGGAAACACAAGGAGCTACACGAAGCGTTGGAAATTCACATAAAATTCTTCAAGGGATGCCTAGGGCTCGTTTTTTTAGAAATTATCCTCATCTAAAGCATCACAATGAAAGGTAGGTGGCCTGTATCTCTTGTGTTTTGAACTGATAGCTAGGAAAGGAAAAATATGAATTTTCTAAGTGATTACAGTGGGCTTAGAGTTTTATATAGAATTGTGTGAAGTTTAACATTTGTGTGGAGATAGAATGAAATTGTAGCCATCCACCAATATTATAAACTCTCAAGCACCCTAGAAACACTAAGGCTAGCCTACCAACCTCCCTATAGTCAGCTAACCAGAAAAGAGACATGACAAGAGGATTTAATAAAAGGGAATCCATAGAGACATCTAGGATACACTTCCACCCCCCTGTGGTAGAAATATTTAGAAGGCATAACTGGTTGGGATTCTTTGAGCTAATCAGAGGATATGATGATGATGTAGCTCAAGATTTTTCCATGGAACTCAACCCTCGAGCTATAAACAGTGTTACTACTATGGTAACAGGATTTCAATCACAATTAATCCTGAGGTAATTAGCAGATTCACTACACTTACTCAAGGGATGCAATGGAGAAAGGAGGATAAGGTTGCAAGCACTTTTGCTAAGAAAAAAATCTTCTTGAGGGATGAAGAGCCAATTGAGGAAAAAAAATGGGATAATAAGGGAAAGCCTTCCCTATCCTTGGAATGAGGTGAGCTATCATATTCTCAAATATATTTCTTGTGAAGGGATACTTAGTATAATCTATGGCTACCAATTTACACTCCTCCATGAGTTGAGATTTGGAGAGTAAATACCCATTGAAAGAAGACTCAGTGTACCCTACTTCTTGCTACAATCAATAATAGACATGAGCCTAAAGGTACAAGACGGGAAACATCAACAATTGGCACACCATGGACTTATTAAACTAATATTAGAGGATGCCTTGAGCCATCTAAGAATCCCTATTCAATGGTCCACATTTAGAGACATGGACAGAGAGGCTATGATTGACATAAAAGCCCTCGAATATGATAGGGACAACACCTCTAGTGGTAAGGAGGAGGCAGAAGAAGATGAAGAAGAACCTAAAGAAGAAGAAGAAGAAATAGAGCAAAAAGAGGA